>JAABKK020022585.1:0-17923 GCA_011634745.2 Catotricha subobsoleta | reverse complement strand
AATGTACATAAGTTACATCTACGACCACAAATGAATATATCGGTATCGATACCAATATACGTCTCTTTGGGTGAGTATAAAGATTATATAAAAATAATAAATGGCATTGTTTTTTTATATTTATTTCAATTATAAATGAAGATAATGCCGTTCTTATACTTAAAAAAAGAAAAAAAATTATAAAAAAATATTTGCTTACCAAACAATATTTAATATAAAATAATAAGCATTATTTTAATGCAGTTGGAATGAAATGAAATATGAAAAGAAGAAAAAACATTTGTTTTTCTTTTTTGCAATGTTTAATATTTATTCTATTAGATTTGTATTTATTTATTTAATTAAATTAACCAACGAATCAAATAACGATTCTTTATCTACATTCTACATATTATGTTTCCGGCTAAGTAGAGAATGCAGAACTTTATTCACCATTTCTTAATTAATTACTCTTTAAAGTATCTTATATTAGTTTTTTTTTTATCAACATCATTTTTAAGCAAACATCGACAAACATATAATCGACTAGTACTGAAGAACTATGCGCTTAGTAAAATTTCTGGCTAAATAAGAACCATGTTTTTATTTAATTATTCGTATTTATTTATCATTTTATTTGAGTTTATAGGCGACTATACGCCAAATAAAAGCATTAAATGATGCTTCTTTTTCACCTACTTTTTTTTTTACAAAAACAAAAAAAATTATAAGTATGTATGTGAAGTTATCATGCTTTGTTATTTGTATAAACTCTATAAGAAAAAGTGAAAACAATAATAAATCTAAATGAATATCAATATTAGTGGATTGGCATCGCTATGCGAAATGTATGCAATTGATGTACGTTAACGGCCGCCTCGAATCAATCTAATTAAGAATAAAGAATACTGAATTGAATCGTTACAGTTGGCAAATAGCGATAAGGTCATCATCATTTCTCTTTTGCATTAACTTTTTCTTTTTATTTGCGGTATTATTTTCATGAATAAATTATCAAAATATTGTTTTTTGATACAATGCAAATTTGATGAATCCAGCACTAAAGGCATATACATAAGTTTGATTGAAATTATAAGCTAGAAATTACCCGATTTGTTGATATGAATGAAAGATGTTTGTAGCATATATCGTTTATTTTACTTCTTGATTAATTATTAAGTTTTGAGTTCAGCGTATTATGCTTTTATTGCTCTAAACAATAATGATTGATAATTTGAAATTTTGAAATTTAAAGTCATCAAGCTTATTTTAAAATTTCTATTTCTATTTATGTTTATAGACAAACCAAAGGAAGGTGCCCCTACTGAAATAACTAATAAAGACAAATTACTTCAACAACAATCAGAAAAAGCTAATGAAATACTTGAAGAATTTGACATAACTGCTGCTGGCAAACTCATTCAAAAACGTCGAGTTACTGGATTTATTATAAGTGATGACATTTTACTTAGTGAAGACGAAAAGGATAATTCAGACGTTGATAGTCCAAAGAAAATGCGAACAGATATTCCACAAAATCTAGTTCAAAACAACACTAAACCAACTGAAGCAGCAAAAGAGCGTAATATTCCAGCCGTCACAAATTCAACAGCAGTTGTTGCAAAAAAAAATGTTGAAACTGACAACGCCAAAACTTCCAATGCAATTTTAAATAATCTAAAAAAGACACCAAATCGAAAAATTAATAAGCCCGGTGGAAACATCAGACCAGGAAATTCATTAAACAAGCTCTCACCGTTATCTACATCAGTTATTGCTAAAAGAAATCGTCCAGTAAATCGCATTGCACAAAGAAATAATGATGGTGGTGCGAACGGTACTGGTTTTTCTATACGTGATAATGCTTCAAGAATTAATCTAAATTATAATGATCGTCCATCGATTGGTGATTTTGGCAGAGGTTCTATTGGTCTTGGTGGTGGTTCAAATGAAGATTTTACAAGACGTCCCAATTCCGGACCATCAATTGGTGATTTCGGTCGAAGCTTTGGTAATTCTAATCTACCATCTCTTGGTTTTGGCAATGGAACAAACAGCAACAATCAATCCTCTCAATGGGGAGGTAATAATGGAGGCGGTGGAAATGGCGGTTCCGGCTATAACAACAATAGCTCATGGGGTTTTAACAATAGTAATCGATTCTTTGATCGCAATTAAATTGTTTTTTTTTTTTTTAATTGACTTTTTTTTTCTACAACTCATGTTTTTCTTGAATATTTAAATTCAAAATTTTTAATATTGGACGAAATAAAAATATCAATGCCCAAACAATTCAGAATTTATTGTTTTTATTTTAATTAACAATCCCTTATTCTCTTCAAAGCAATACCAATCAAAAAGTAAAATTCAGCTGATTTATTAAATCCAAGTAGTCCACAAAAAAGGTTTTATGAATTATGTAAAGAGTCACAAATCAAAAATACTGACCAAGTTTTTAATCTATCCAACAATGCAAAAGAATATACACACATATGTACATATTATATTTTTAGTTCTCATCCATCGACTTATTTATTTTTAGAAACACATATTACTATATTATATAACATACAATTTTATATTTAGACTATGTACAAAAATATATAGACACATTTATTTGAGGAAGTGAATTTGTTCTATATCAATACCAATTCATTTCGATAGAAAAAAAAAAATAATCAATTGGTCAATTTTTAATTTGCAAATAATTCATATCATTCTCGTAGCACAGAATTAACTTAATTTTTGTTGTTATTATTTAAGTAAAAATATGAAGTAATTAAGTTCAACGTTCTTGAAATGATACTTTCCGCAATTTATGTTTTTTTTTTTTATTAAGTGTTACGATTAATTGTGAATTATTGGTACATATAATTCATAAATAAGAGTATCAGGTCAGTCATAGGATTTGACGATGAACAGCAATATACGAGATAAATTATACCTGAATTAAATACCATATTACGCACGATTTACTAATAATAATTATTACAACATGTCCATTAAATAAATAAGATCAAAAAGCTTATAAGTATATACTTTTGTAGATGATAACGGTTTATAGCATATTTTGATATAATCAAACAATTAATCCGCCCACTTATCTCCCATTCAAATAACAAGTCAAACCAATTTTGTTGAACATATTGCGTTTTAATGTTCTTAATAAAATTTATGTATATCTAATTATTTAGAAATAAACAAAACAATACAGATGAAGAAACAAACAACTGACACATATTGAAAGTTATATGAAATATCATTGTTTTTGGTAAACCGTCCATTCACATATAATTTTAGAACGTGTTCACCTATATTTGAAAATAAATTTGCGGTAAAATTTATAAATTTACAGTAAATGATATAACAATGTAAGGCGACACAGTCTTTATATAAAAAAAAAAACAATTATCGTTAGCAGCTTGTATTATGTTATGACACATTACAACATTTATTTGCTATTATGTATTAAGATGTTTTTTAATTCTATTTAATTAGGTATTTTTTGATATTTTATATGAATTTTTGAATAATTTTTTTTTTCTTTTATTTTCCCACCGGAATAACTGCTGAAAATTCAATAATTGACTTTTTAAAAAAGAAACAGAAAAAACTTATAATTATTAGCATAAAGGTTCACAGATTGTTGTATTTTGCATAAACTAATGCGTTATAACAACTATAGGCGCTTTCGTGAATCGATTAATGTGATTCCAAGTGATCGCCTAACTTATCTCATTCGTAATACGAAATTCGAAAAAAATCGCGAAAGCGCACAGGATCATTTAGTGCAAGCTGAAATAGGAAAAAAAAAATCCTGAAAAATATTTCCAGGCATATTATTGATAAACACGTTGAACAAATGTTCATTCTTAAATTATTTTTGGAATGATCGAAAATAGAATAGGATTTACGATAGAACTATATGTAAATCGCATAACATAATTTAGTTTAATGTAAAAATATTTCTGAATAGGACTAAAAGATATTCCTAATAATTATATGTGCTTGTGTATATGATATATGCAATCCAATATGAATATGGATAAATTAATAAACTGTGAATCAGAATAGGAATTTAAATTATAAATTTACATTTAAAATAAATGAAAATGAAAATTTTAATGGGTGCGAATTCAAATTTGTTTTGTGACAAATTGAAATTACAATATGATGGCAGAAAAAAACAATGAAAGGAAAATTTGTATAACTAAAAATACATTTTGGAAGAAAATGGGTAATATAATATTTATATGCATTCGATAACCGTATCGCTGTTTCTATTATTAAAAATATGAATTGAATATATATACAATATAATACAATATAATATATTTATATATATTAAAAAAGAAGAAACGAATATAGAGCGTAAAATATGAAATGTGCTATTCTGATGTATGAACATTCTGCATATATACATATATATAATTTTTTTGAAATATTACAAGTATTGAAAATAATATGATGAAAACACTAACATGTGGAAAAATGACCTAATTTTGTGATTTGTGCGGAAAATCATTGGAAACTTCTTATATATCAAAATACCGTTCTTTATTCGAGTTAGTTATTGTCATTTCGCTTTCACAAAAAAGAAAAACGCATCCAAAAAATTTACAAAACAAACAGAATTTAGAATAATTGGCAATAAACAAAGCGTAATTTATAATAATTTGATATAAGTTATAAAGTTAAAGCATATATAATTAAAATTAATGCCAAAATAACGATACGTACCTACATAAAATTTAAACAAGCGATTTTGATTTGAAAATAATAACATCACACAGATGTTCAAAATACAATTAAAATATTTATTTAAATAAATATATTATAGTTATAAATACATCTCGTGCAGTTTGAAGAGCACAAACACTTGAGTTTATGGATGGTTTAGACCGGTATAAATAAATATACAGTAAATCATATTTTTCGATCTAAATTTTTATTGCACATGCTACATTTGTTAATATATAAAATGCATGCTATGTAAGTATAGTAAGTAAAGAGAAAAAAAAATAAAAGAAGATAATTAACTGTTTTTTTTATTTTTAAAACCAATAACTCGATTTAGAACTATTTGTCTACATCTGAAATTAATAAATATCCGGTAGCATTCTTTTATAGAGATTATGCTCTGTTATTATTTCACCAAATTATGTAATTATTATAATTGCGATAAATTTGAAAATTAATGCATTTCCGATTATTGAATTAAGATGCTGTGTACATTATTCATAGAAATTGTAAAAGTAAAAAAGGTCTTCAGATTAAAAAAAATAATATTACAGGGTTGCTATTTTAATGTTCATTGAGTCAATCGAATATTGATTTTGTTAGCAAAAATATTAAATGAAATTTTCTGAGTATTTTATGGAATTCAGAAAGTCAGAATAAATTTTTATTGGGTCAATTTATTATGCAACAAAACCAATTACAAACAAACAAAAATAATTGCTGCGCTTTAATGATTTGAATTCTGTTACTCATTAGTTTGTCTGTATAATACACCATTTTGCTATTCCAGAAATTGCTCCTTAAATTGTACCCAACGAACTGAATGTTACAAAAATCTTTTTTTTTTTTTTTTTTAATGTAACAATTTTCGGTTTATTTTGAGTTAATTTAGCATTGTCATATATGTCATCTATTGTCGTTTTAGTATAATATGAGAACAATCAAAGGAAAATGTACGCTAAATGAAATTAGAGAAAATTTTCCATGTAATGGAATGGATAATCATTTATCTGCTTTTATTTCTATTCAATAAAATAAAAAAAAAAAAATTGGACCGAGAACTTAAAACTCAATGATAAATTTATTTACTTACTTTCTATGTCAAAAGTTTATTAAGTAACTTACGTATGACACAACAAAGATGTGAAATTTAATAAAATGGTTATTTATCATTATAACGCGATAATTGTTTTAAGTCGAATACATTCCGTTTATAAACACATCTTAACCATAAATTATAAATTAAATGCAAACAGTTGAAGTAATTTTCATGTATGCTGAGCTGATTCTTGTAACAAAAACAATTTGCATTAACGAAACTACTTCGACTAACTTCATTTTGTATCTAATTTTTGGTCGAGGTGCACATAGTTTGTTCCATGGAACAATTATGAGATATAAAGTATTCGTTCATAAAGGATATGTGATTTATTGTAATGGCTTTCCAAATTATATCAGATATGAATAACAAAACCTATTACACACTTCAATCATAAACTAGCTTGAATAATTTGAAATTAAATAAAAAGCTTCTTTATTATTTTTATTGACGGTTATATGGCCAGAAAAAGAATCATTTGTTTAAGAAAGAAAAAAAAGGCGTTATCTATAAAATAAAAATAGAGTCACAGTCGCAGTTATTTAATTAAATTTCATTCATATGATTTAAAAATTGCTGATTCTGCTTTCATTAATATAACGCACTCGTCTTTGTAAATACTTTGTTTTCTTTGTTTTCATGTGCACAAAGAATTCTTTTGTACTTTTTTTCCGTCTTGCTAGTCAGAATATCAGAATAAGAGCTGGTAAAATATTGAGAAGAGTTCCGTATGGCACACAGTCATGCAGTCCAGTTACAAATAAATTAAAGTACAAGTAAAAGCACTATCTGACGTAGTCACCAAAAAAAATTTATTGAATTCATTTTATTCATGTGAATAAAAAAAAATCACTGTATGTTTCTTTTTGTATTTAAGATTCATGCTTTATACACATTGAAAATCAGAGTTTAAAATTGTACAGGATGATGACATGCTATGGATAAGGTAAAGATCTACCTAATATATACATAGATATATAGATATGATTTTATAATCTGACCGAGAATTATGCAAAATAATAAGAACATTTATACAAAATTTCTCTGCATTTATGTTTTGATTCGTACATTTTAGATATAATCAATTTTCAGAGATAGGTTTATTCAATGTTAATTATTTGGTTATTTAGTATGCTTTTGTGTTCTGTTCCTAATTGCAATGGATATACCATCGTACTGTAATTGCATTGAAAATTGTAACCAACACATTTCAGATTGATGTCAATAATTTCTATTATTTTATTATTCAAATTAAATACGATGATTTGAACCAAATATTTATTTATTTAGTCACAGAATTTTAATAAATAACAATAACCAAAAATATTATATTTAATCAATTATTATTATGACTTATCTAACAGTAATTATGGTTCAATTTTAAAGATCATTATCGTTCCGTTTTTTTCTTCTTTTTTTCGTTGTTTTCGTTGTTTTCTTTATAATTTTTTAGATTACTTATTTATAATGAAAAACCAGTGAAACAATTTTGATTAGACTGCGGACTAGACCTACAATGGTATTGTGTGTACTTTTTTCCTAATTTTTTTTTTCTTTTCTGATTTGTTGCTTTCTTGCTTCTTTTTTTTGTTTTGTTTTGCTATTTTGCTATACTTATTTACAATCTTTTTGTATTACTTTATAATTATTATACAATATAAAAATGTTACGTTTTTGTAAAAAAAAAAAAAAATCTGTTATAGTTTTGATAGTGGTTTATGGCAATTGCCCCATGTACAAAACAATATTAATTGTTTAATACATTAACCGATTCTCTATGGCAATTTTTATACAGTATTCTTTAGAAGTTATAGATATACCTTTAAGTTTTCAGTAACTATATTTGCGTGTGTGTATTACATTTTCAGAATAGGTTGGGCTAGGTACCTAAAAGCTATAGAACAAAATAATAAAATATTTTTCTAATAATATTTATAGTGCGGTAATTATTTTTTCTTGCTCACTGCAAATTCAAAGAGAGTATTGCAACTGTTCTAACTAAGAATTAAAGCGACGATTGAAGAAATCAACTGGGAATTATTTTTTTCGTCTCGACATTAACGAGTTATATGGTGGTTGTACAATTGTACGTTATCATCATAGTCGTTCTATAGAATTATTACCAATTTTTCGAAATAGATACAAATGAATAAATATCAAAAACAGCTAATACTAAAAAAAATCATTTAATTACTAATTTTCACACGTTCATTTCCGGTTCAAGATCCTTTATATATCGGTTTTGGATTAGACTGCATTAAAAGGGGTGGATGTAATCCAGCATTCAGGCCATCGATCCCCGATTGTTGTTTTGAAATGTACCGGTTGTTATTACTCCCGGTTTGTACCCAATATATCGGTATGAATCTCGTAGAAATTGTCAGTCCGATTATTACTTTTTATCATCAAAATCAGAGAACAATAAAAAAATCCTTTATGATGATTTGAAAAAAAAAAAAAGAAGTGAAATTTCTATTAATTAAATAACAAATTTAAAATCAATATTATCTAATACATATTCCAATATATCTTTTGGACGACGTTATTTTTTTTTCCTACTTTATCACAGCGAGGAAGTTTTATAATCACCAAATATTTAGAACGAAATTTTACTAATATATTAACTATTTTTATAACAATTTAATAAATTAATCATCTGTTACGTATAATGACGTATATATTATATAAATATATTATATTATATTTACCTGATCGTATATATAGATTTTCTGTGTGTGTTCTTGAAAAATTATGTAGGCTGTGGTGTAGATTCTAAGAAAAATTCTAACTGTTTTAATATTAACAACTAAACCATAAATTGATGATCTCTATATAAATTTGAAATAAACGCATGCATTAAAAATAATTATAACAATATTTTAATGATGATTAACAACTTTTCGAAAATATTTAGGTTTTTTATTCAGATATTTAGCATCCGTCATCGTGCAAAATTTGTTTCGTTTAATTTTTTTTTTCTTTTCCTTATTTTATTAAATATATTATTTAAATATTTATGATCCGACAAAAAATCAATATTCCATAAACATAAATTTCAGAACTACAGACTCTAGATAAACTTTGAAGCCAAATATAAAATAAGAATTAACAGATCATTGACTTTGAATCGAAGTATTTCAAATTCGATAACTAAGAATATTCAATCAACCTGAACTTATCAAATATTTAGAAAAAATAATTTATAAATACCTAAATTTCAAGTAAGTCGTACCTATATTTATTTATTTACTTATATATATATATATATATATTTTTTTTTTTTTTCTTCTTCTCAATCTGTCTTCGTTCCTATACGTAAAGTATTTAAAAGCTAGTTTATATTTTAAATGTGTTTCATTAAAGAAAAAAAAAAAAAAAAAAAAACTTTAATATCATAATAATATGACAATGACATTGTATATATTTTATAGATCGCGGTGTCGGCAAATTGATACTTATTATACTTATATACTTACCGCATGTGTTTTTATTTATTTATTTATTCTACCACCATAATTAATATATTTAATACATATAACCATAACTTTATATAGATTTGCTATGATTTTTCTTTAGATTATAGAAATAATGCACGTACGTTTTATAGAATAGTATTGATTTAATGATACTGAAAGGAAAATTATTTGATCAATGAATCAAAACAAAGCAAATAAAAAATTATAATTGTTACCGCTTGTCTCGTGACGTATTAATTATTATTATTTTTTTTTTTTTTTGCAAGTTAAGTATTTTAGAGGTTGACAAGATTTACTCAACAGCTTGATAGTATTTATTAACTTTTCAATTTACGCAGTGAAAATAAAATATTTATATAGGGTGTGTCTCATTTTAAACTGCCACTTCGTTTATTTTTTTAAAAAATAGGGCGGATATGCATTATTTAAATATTCTGTACTGACAGATTTAATCAGTTCAAATAACTCAAAATCGTATCAGCGCAAAAAAAATAAATAACAAAAATGGCTTTTCCTTTCTTACTTTTGCTGATACGATTTTGAACTATATGCGTTAGAGCCTGATCCAGGCTGGAACCTTCAGTGTTAAACATTTTCAACCTATATGCTCATTCTAAGCCACACACTGACATTGATTTATAGCGTTCTCAAAATAATGACTCGTAGACTTAAAATTTGCATTCCACTCATGAAGTCGACCAAAGACGTGATCATTATCTCCAGACCTAAATACAATAATGGTTTGTAATTATTATTCAATAAGCAAATTTTAATATGACTCGAACATCCAATATTTGAATGCATTAAAGCAATGACGTGGCATAAGAATAAGAAAGTGTCCTTAACACCAGCCAGACCCATATTGGTATAGGGAGAATTCATTGCGCCTTTCTTAATATTTTGATATTTATTATATAATACTATACCTAGAAACAATAATATATTTTAAAATATTGAGAAAAACACAATGAATTCTCCCTATACTAATATGGGTCTGGCTGGTGTTAAGGATACCATAAGAAAATTCCCTTCAACTTGTTTTATTTTCAATCAGAATTTATTGGATGTGAAAATGAAAATTTATCAAAAACTATTTAAGAAAAAAAACAAAATAGTTTGAACCTTTCTAGACAATATAACATTTATTTAAACGAATTTCTAAACAAATATTTTTTTGTTTTCAACTCAAATAATCCTTTATCGATATTAAAATGAACGGCGTTACCCACAATACCGCGTATTATTTGACTCAAATTTATCATAATAGGAACATTTTCTACCAGCTATTTTAAACTACTTACTTTCCACATATTTAATAAAAAAAAAAAAACTCCCATGCTCCTCAGCCATTAACATTTCAAAAGTCATATGTTAAATATAATTCATTATATATAATTAATGTTAAACTGAGTTTAAGAAAACATTATTTATAAATTCAATGTATATTAATCAAAGTTCAAGAAACTGCCTTTTAATATTTCAAAATTAATACAAACTTTTTTTTTGTATATTCTTTATTTTTTGCCAAATATTGTAAATAATTTCTTCTATATTCATATTTCATGTATTACCAATTATGATTACAATACACATTAATAAATTATTGTACGAACATAAAATGTTGGTAACTATAGTGTATAGTTAAACCTAGAGATATAAAACATGTTACATGTGCACATACACGTTATATTGTACAATTATTATAACATAATTTATAGAATATATATTTTGGTGAAATTACTTAATAAAAAGTGGATAGGTTATAATAAACGCACTGAAATTGAAAACTTATAATTCGATGAACTTTGAAAATGCTGATTTATTGCTTTTTTTTTTCGATTGGTTTTGATTGGTCAGTTATTCGAATATGAATAGAAAAATTATGAATAAACTATCCAAAGCTAACGACAAAAATGAACTTCTATAGATTCTATAGACCAAAAATAATGAAACGAATATAAAATAAATGGTGTTTTAAAAAAAAAAAAAAAGAAGAAAAATAGAAGTACTTTCATATGATACATTTAATTTGTGTGAAAATTTGTAGTTTATATACATAGAAAATTATATACTAGCTGCGAAAGGGCAAAAAATGAACGAATCTTCTTGGGATTTTTTTTTAATTAAACCGTTAAATAGATTTTAGTTTATCAAAATAAAATTCGTTACAAGATCCATGTCCAGAAGGAGAGGGTTTATTTATTTATTTCAACCTTTATGGGTTGATACCAATTAGACATTTAATTAAGCGATATACAAATTGTATACTTACTTACAAATTAAAATATTATTCCAATAATGGAACCATATAGGCTTCGACTTTTGTTAATTTCATATGTTGCTTGACGCTCAACATTTTTTTCATTCACACCTAACTTTTTTCATGTGACTATTGTTTTAAGATAGTTGACCGTCAGTATCAAAAGAAATCTGTTTAGCAAAAGAAAAAAAAGCGATTTTTAAAAAAATAATTCACTTTTCATATATTACTGTAAGATACTACAGAGCGTCAGGATATTGAAATTTGTATGTATTGCTCAGCAATATATAAAAAAAGGACATAAAAAAATATTTTTAAAATAATAAATAACATATAATATTAATAATAATAATGACTTGGCTTGCAGTAAAAAAAAAGAAAAGAAAAAATCATTTAAATTTCTATTTCGCACATCTTGTCAATTTCATATAACAATACATTTAAATTTTCATTTTTATATTCTATGTGGCCGACCAAAATGAATAAATTTATTTTCTATTCTAAAGTTCGACAGAAAAATCAAAATCAATAATGAATAAAAATACTTTTGCAAATGTTTAATTATATGTAAATATTTGTCAGAGATACCGCTTCATTTCATTTTTATAATTTTCTTTCTCACTTTTTATATACTTTTTTTTCTTCTTTTTTTTCAAATTTATGCTATATCCATTATCCATATTACACAATATAATAAATAATACAAACTAAATATTTTTTTTAAAAATTGTTAATCAGAAAAAAAAATGCGATTTTCTACTTTACGAAAAAAATAGAAATAGAAGCCGGAAACGGCAAAGTGTTAAAAATACTAACACTACATTTTACACTTATTTTAGAAATACCGAATGCAAAGAATTCTGAAAATACATAATTTATTTTCGCATTTTTTTTATTGTAATATGTAATAACAAAACATAAATCTTTTTCAATTTATTTTTCAAAGAACCATTAGTTTAAATAATGGAAATTGAAAATTACTTAAAAGATATATTTTCTTGTTATGTATTTAAATAAATGGTGGTTGCCACTAAAGGTCCATAGACTGATTATAATATAAAAAATAGCGACAAAGATTGTGATGGGTAATTGAAAATTAATTATTAAATAAAATATATCATTTTTTTTGTATCATTGCGATTGATAATAGGGAACACACTGCCATAAAAAGAATGAACTCTATATAGGCGTATATATAACTAAATAATCATAATTGTTCAAAGAAGCAAGACAGCTATTCGATTACAAAAGTAAAAGAACAATATATATTATATGTATAAAATGTAATAGAAAACAATATGTAAAATAAAGAATCTTGGAATCTATTGTCACATAAATATAAATCATGTGATTTTAATGTAAATATTAAACATTTAAGTGCCCACCAGTCACAGGTATTTAATATTAAATTATATTGAATGTGTTAAATTATTTATAGATTTGAAAAATATATTTCTGGGTAATGTTGAAATGTTGAATCAATTTGAGAATAGCTTTTTTTTGCATTAAATTTATTTGCAATACAACAAATTTGCTTAAGGTTAAGTAGATGAATGTGCTTGGTGTAATAGTCTAAATAGTCTTTATGGAATAATAATTGATGTATACCTACTTACAAGTTATAATATACATAATAATTATTAGTAAATAAAACAGTTTTAAGTTTTACATGGATAATTTTTTTTTTTGTATATTTATTTTAATGCATGCTTTTAATGGATCAAATAAATAAATGTACGAAATTTATAAGTATTGAATTTCATCATATTATATCCATATTGGCCAGTGAACTATTGACATAATCAAAATAATTCTATTTTTCATTCATTTCAATTCAGTTTATTCAAATTTTAACTAAAGTTTTAAAGAGCATCTTAGTTTTGATATTGAATAAGTCAAAAGTGTAATATTATTTGATATCATTACCCAGGAATAATGAATTTTAATTTTTATTTATTACTATTTGGGTTTTCTTATACGATGTAAGTGTAACGAATTCCGTACACAATGAGTTTTCAATTAACTCTTTCTTTATATGGAATTGTAAAATTATAAACGCATTGCTTATGTTTATTGTAAATAACATCATACATATGAGAGTATAAGAGCACTATTGGTTCGTATCTATTTCTTCTTTTTTTCTATTATTATTACTTTTTCTTTCATATAGTCGCGAATATTTTCAAGTAAATGAAAATCAAAGTCGAAAATATGTACTACTGAAGAAGTATCAATGTATCAATCAATAGAGTCAATATATATTCATTACACAAACATTCATATATTTTTCTATTTTTCTATTTTTTTTTTTAAAAAAAAAGAAGAAATAAATAAATAATTTGAATGAAATATTAATAAAAACATCAATTTCGTCTAACCATCTTCACTAAATTATGTAATGAAGCAAATAGGTACATAATGTACTAGCCATGTATTTGCAAAGATTTTCGGTTTTTCTTTTCTATTTCATACGCGAATTTGCTATATGTACGAATTTATGTGTTTTTTTTTTTTTTTTTTGTAAATTTTGAAGAGCATATTTTGATACAGTACTTATGTACAAAACTAGCCTAGCCTCTACCACTAAAAATAATTCTATAAAAGCAATGCACTGAAACGAAAAAAGCTATTTGTTCGCTAAGCCTACAACAAACTGGTATATGGTGGATAAACGAAAAATTTATACATTCTTTGTGGTTAATTTTATTTCAAATTATTGAAATTGTTTGATTATTTGTTTTTTGTTTTAAATTTAAAAATAATTTTTATAATGATGAGTCGAAAAGTTTTAAATGTTGTGCTATTGTCGGTATTTGCAAGTTTTATAGTTTGCGGTCATGTGTACAAGGATTATACAAATAATGCAGTGTTATTGTCCTCCGTTTACGATGCCATGAAAAATAATTTACAAGAAAATATACGAAATAATTTAAATAAATATGATGTTCTTAGTGATTTTCGTAATAAACGTAATGTTAATGAAAAAGTGGAATATTATGATGCACATCCAAGTGAATCAATCAATGAGTATGTTTTAATTCAAATTATTGGATAATATTTAATCCATAAAAGTTTCAAAGCATTGATAAAAGTGGTGAATTTTATATTTTGATTTTAAAATTTCTAGTTGGTCGTCATCAATGAATCCCTCGTTTGGAACAGCAAGAGGAAATGATTTAGTATGCACCCGTCGTGGTGATACAACACAAACTCGTATTACTGTTTCGGATCATTGGTCCTTATCATTTCAGCAAATATTAAAATATGGATTACTTTTACTTGCTGCACTAGCATTGCCGGTGTTACTGTTCAAATTATTCATATTACCATTGAAGGTGTTGCTTGGATTAAAGGCTATATCGTTTGTAAACAGTTTATTGCTAGGAACACTGTTATACAAATATCATGACAATAATTATGTTAATAATGGTGGTAATCCAGGCTTTCCAGTTGTTACCGGTCCATTACCTGGAACCGTACCTGGTGTACCGGGTGGTACTGGTGTCACAGTCACTGGAACGGGTACAGGACCTAGTGGAGTTGGAAATGGAATTCAAAATGATGTTGATGATGATTCGGATTATGTTGATGTAGTTGGGCCTGAGGAAGAAGTTAAGCGAATACTCAGTTTGGTTAAGAAAAGAAATAAAAATTGGTGAAAAATAATGTTTGTTAAAAAATAATTGGTTTCAAATTTTATTCAAGTTTGGTTAGAGTTATTTGTTATAAAAAATTTGTAGTAAATATCAACAATACGGCAGTGATAAAAAAAAAATATTTATAAATGTGTTTTATAAATCTGATTTAAATTGAGAACATTTTAATGAAAATTATACCTATAAACAATATTTATATTTGAATAATTTGATTAATTCTTAATTGCTATACTTTATAATAATCATTCAAAAATCGTGAAAAATTGTTAAATTCAAAATTTTGTGAAACTGAAGGGTCATTCCACGAGCAAACATGTAATGTCCGGTACCGCAAAGAATTTTTGATTTTTAAAAGCTCTGGAACCATAACATTTTGAAAGCTAGTTGACTCGTCATTTAAATTCTGTGAAAATAATCTTTCCAAATCACGGTCAACCAGCTTTCTAAATCTATTGATTACAGAGATATTAAATTATCAAAAAATTGTTTGCGGTTCCGGACATTACATGTTTGCGTGGAATTGCCCTGAAGCGTTTTATTTTTTCCTTACTATAAATTAGATGTTTATCAGAATTATGTGCTAGCAATTTCAACTTTATATAAACCAAGAAAAAAGATTATTTCACTCTAAAAGAAAATGTTCATGAAAGCATCGATTTCTTTGTTAACGTATTAAACTATTAATCTTAGATTGTTTAAACTTAATCTATATAAGCGAACCAACAATTAAGCAAATAATTGCATTACATAAAAAATAATTAATGATTCACGTAATAGTGTTTATCTAAGTCAACGATAGATAGAAATATTTTATTAATAATAATAGATTATTCATATGATTAATGATTAATGATAAAAAATACCTATAAATAAATATCATCAATTTTTTTATCAAATGGCATTCAGTCTTCCAAATAAATTTTCCAAAACAAACCAAAATATAAAATGTTATGTCAATATTATTACTATTTAATCATTATTTTCATTATTACCACAAATTATTTGTTATGTCCAAATCCAAGAGCTGTTGATGAAGTATCAACCACCAGAACATAGAACATATCATTAAAGCTCTAAGTCATTGTTCTTTTTAATGAATAATTTTTTTTTTTTAATTTTTGCGTCAGGTCAGAGAATTATTTATTCGTGGCTATTCACCATTCATAAATTCTAGAATTTATAAGATACGTTTATGAATATCTATTGTGTTTTTCAGAATATACATAAATATTAGCAATAAAAATTATCGAGAAAAGCAAAACAAAACGGAGAAAACCAAACAAAGAAACAAAACAAAAAAGAGAACCAATTTGAAGTTGATATGCATAATATATTTTATATTTTTATATATAAACATTAAACATGTTTATAAAACATGTGCAAATATATGCCAATTTAAATAATATTATGATACAAATATAATATAAATATTTTGATAACTTATGTAAATCAAATTAATTGATGCTTAAGTTAAAATCTAACAAAATTTTAAAATTATAAATCGATATACTCAAAATCATATTATTTATAAATTAAATGATTTAATAAACTTGAATTGGATCGGAGCTAAATATAAATTGTTTAATATTTTTTTTATTAACTATTTATTTCTATTGACAAGACACAAATATTTAAATATCTTGATAAGATTATACGAGAAACTAAACATTTAGAGAAGGGTATAGTTACAATAATAATGATTTCAAAAAGTTTTTTTTTTTATTTTTCATTATTCAATAAAAACTATTGTATTGTTGTAATGGAATCTAAAAAAAAAAAAAATTGCAAATTAAATAAATTTGCTGAAATTAGTTATTTTAATTCTATGGAAATTTATTTTAAATCAATTGATTTAATTGGGCAACTTTTAAATTCTATGCCAATAAATTTAGTTTAATTTAATTATGAAAACACATGCTCGAAGTATTAAACTGCATTTTTTTTTAATCAAATAGTTTAAAATCTAACAAAAAGAAAAGAAAAAGGAAAAAAGAGATTGAAAATGTTTGTTTATCAATTTCCAGAATAAAGCTTTTATATAATAAAATTAATTTAATAGATTAAATATAAGTCGTTAGCTTGGTAACAAAACGTATGTTGAACATTACTTTTCGGTAAAAAGACGAATATTTAGGAATTTCATTCAAAAATTATTGTTGTAATAATGCTGTTCAATGGATGAAACAGTAAATTTGAGATTTAGTGTTGTGCCCGTTAATCCAATGTTCCTTATTTTGAAACTATAACTGCGGACCAATCAAATATTAAAAATTATAAACAAAGTTCAAAATCTTATTCATTTTTTTTCTATTTGAAAATTTAATTTTTAATTTTAAATAATTTTATTCCAATTATATTCTTTATAATTTTTATTGTTTGATTGAAAGTATTAGTTTCAAATGTTAAATATTCAAAAATTTATTTAATGCTACTTTATTTTTATTTATTTAATGCTATTTTAACCAATATTTAATTTAATTTACGATTAATAAGAAGTTTTCTAGTGCATTTTAGAAAAGCATATTAATCATCGATAGTTTTATAGTATAGCAGCAGGTCAATTCTGACCAAAAATTGTGATATGATATCACAAATTTATATCACAATATTTTCATAGAATAAACAACCGCATAAGGGGTAGACGCCATTAAATTAATGAATGTTGACATTTATTATCAATTGTCATTGTTTTTCTAATTCAAATAACTAGATA
>JAABKK020022574.1:0-14086 GCA_011634745.2 Catotricha subobsoleta | reverse complement strand
ATTATCATTTTTTACATAGAAAATTAAAGGAATTGCAACTCTAGAAAATAGGTTTTATTTATAGCTATTTGTTTGCTTTTTTTTGCGGTGTTTTCTCTTGTATGTTTTCTACATAATTATATTAAATTTTTAAATAAAGTAACAGCACTCACATCTATCATCAAGCAAATAATGAAATGATTTTAGTATAAAATTGTGTACAAAAGCTTTGTGTGCATCATATTAAATGGAAAGCCATTATTTTACAGTTGAGGGAATTACATTAGTGTAAATATCAAACTAGATTTTTATATTCAAATTAATATATGGTCAATTTCATCATTTAGAGGATGTGAGATGAAGAAATTTACCTGATATTTTATTTTAATTTTAAATTATAATTAAATTCTATGATTAAGTGCGAAGATCAAATCATTTTTTACACCTTATATTCATCTTTTTTATGAAATTATATTTTAATGAAAAATAACTAAAATGAAATATAACAGATACGATGTTTAAAATGAATATGAATTATGCAATGTAGATTTTAAAAACAATATGTGTTATAAAGTTTTTGTTGAATCTACTGAAGCATTAAGCTAACGATACTTTTTATGAGATTACCTTATTATTGGCTTAGATAACTTACAAGAATCAATTAAATACCATTATACTATTCTTAGTGTGCTCTTTTTGTGACGGTAAGAATCAAATTGTATAGCCCATTGGTTTCAGATAACTCTAGAAGTAAATTTTGATTAAATCTAGAGTTGATGTTAACCGAATTTTATGTTCCTGATTCTGATTCAGTTTTAAAATTTTATTTCATATTTATTAAATCTGAATAATATTTAGAAGAAAGAATTCAATTACCATAAATATATTCTGAAATTATAAAAGACAGGTGCGCCTAATCCAATTATAAAACTTAACCTTTAAATATAAGTAAAATTTTAAAATTATGAACCAATTAGCAATTGAGAAAAATTATAAAATAAAATAAAATATACAGATACTTTCTCCACTCCAAGATCTCTTAAACACTTTACATAAGTTTTAACATTTTAAAGCTGTAAAATGATGACAAGCTAAAAACAATGTAATGACAAATAATAATATTTGTTTTTTTTTGCTAGTTTTGGTTTTACTTTAAATTAGTTGAGCTCAAAGAAGTTTTATCTATTTAAATTTATTTTCATATTTCTTTCTTTTCTATGTATTTATGTATACTGTGCGAATTGATGGTTGTCTTGAGTGTGAATTTTATTTTAGAAATTTTTAAATAATATTTATAATTATGATTTTTAAGGTTGATACGTAGGTAAGTATCCGATCTATAACTAAAAGCCTACAACCATATGAAAATAATTAATTTGCCACAAGTTATATATTGAATTTGTAGATCATTTCATGTTAAAGATATTTGATTATGGAGCTATTATTGAGATTATTACTAAATTATCGATCAATTTATAATTAGAGAAAAAAAAATAGATTTGGTAGATCAATATTTGGAAAAGAGACCAATTATTTAGTAATTTAATAAGTATAATTTCAACCACTTTAAAGAAATTATTTAGTACGGTAATAACAGTCGAACAGCAGAAAACCGTATCTGAATTCTTTTTTTTTTTTTTTGGAATAATTCAAGGCTAACAGGAAACACTATAAAACATAGCTAAATATTTCGATATAACTTTCACATAATTTAGAATGCAGAAAATATAAAGAACACCAGACTTATAAAATCAGTAGAAAATTTTATGAAAGTTTTACAAAAAATAAAAATAAATTATGGAATGACAAAATTACATCATTTTAGATACGTGTTTATGTTTTTAAATTATTGAAACATAGAAAACAATTTAGTGCGTTTTATTTATTTATATTACTTACATGTTTAAGTTTATATTGAATTTTAAATTTTCAATAGAAATAAAAATTAAACGTAAGAAAAATTACACTTTAAATTCAATAATAATAATGAAGATAATAACGATATAATTATTAATAATATTTCTGTGATAGAAAATAATAATAAAATACTGTTCTTCCAATTATCATAATACAATATACAGAGTAGTGTAGTATAATGTAGGTTGTAGGTAACAATACAATTTATTATATAAACTTTGATAATTAATTTCGCACGTTTAATAAAAGTCATGAAGTGGAAAAAAAAATAGCAATCAACAAATGGTAGTTATATAGTGTAAAATACAAACAAAGAAGTGCTTCTCTTTTTATTTATTGCTTCAATATTGTATATTTATTTTAAACATTTTTTTTTTAATTTGATTTGATTAGGTTTGGACATGATTTCTAATTAGATTAATATATACGTTATAATATATTTTGTTAGATCCACAGTTTTACATAATTTATCTAATAAACATTTCCGCAAATTTCAAATTGAATAATGTTAAAAGGAAAAAAAAACTTTTAAATATTTTTCGCAGCATATAACTATTGTTTAAATCTATCAATATCAGATTTCTAACACTAAGTCTTGAGTACAAATAAATTTATTAAATGTTATTAAAAAAAAAAATTGAAAAAAATAAAAAAAAAAATAAGTATTTTAATGGTGGAAGTATTTTACTCGTGGTATTAAAAACTCAAGAATAATTCATTTGACTTATTAATTTATTTGCTTAGCGAGGCCCAAGACTTTGAGCACCTTATATCATTCTTTCGGCCCTGATTCATTAAACCAACCACGTAAGTCGAACGATTTAAGAGGTTTCACTGTTTACCAGCATAGCTATTTCTTTTGTTCTCTTTTTAATTTTTGATTTTTTGAAACATTGAAGATAGGTACTAATATCAATTTAATAATTAAATGCTTTTTTGATTACTGTATAAGCGAATAATAATTCTTTCTTCTTTTAATTTATTTTTCATTTTTATTTAATTTTTTTACTATTGGACGAATAAACTTTTTATTTTTATTTTGTACTGTTTGTTTAATTTGTATGAAAAAAACAAAATAAAAGAAGATAAATTAACAATAAAGATACATCGTATTATATGAATATAAAGAAAAACAAATGGAGTATCTTATACATTTATTGATGAACTAATTATATAGATTTTCTATCTCACTCTCTGAATAGCTTTAAAATGAAGTAAATAAATTTTATACACTGAAACATTTAACATAATTGTTTTATATGATTCGAGTTCGTTTGCTTAGATCTTAGTAGAATTTGTAAACCGGTGTGAAATTTCGATAAATCAGGAAATATAAATATAATAAATGTATATTAAATGCTACTTTTATTTTGCAAAGTCAGTCAGTCAGTCAGTCAGTCATCCAATAACAAAATAACAGAATTGTGTTAATATTTGAACTAGATTTTTACTTAATAATATACAAATTGACGATATTAAAAATACATTTTATTTGACACGTTATTATTAGTGAATATATTGAAAGTCGCAAAGAAAAATAAATAGTGAGTCATTAAAATGTTTTCTTTTTTAACTAAATTATATACAATTTTCTCAAGATATAAAAACCATAAATTTTTCATGTTTTAATTAATTCTTATTTTTTAAAGTAATCGATTTAAAATAATTTGACAAAGTTTCCAATTTTTGTAATTATATAATTTTGTTTACGGTTTATTTTTTTAAAATTTTATTATTGAAATATTTGTCAATGCATAATTTCGTAAGTATATTTTATTATTTCCCGATTCTCGTGCAATTTATGTTTGTATTAACTTAAATTCTATTTTTCCGGTTTGATTTTGAACTTTTGTAGCAAAAGCAACATGATTATTATGAGCAGGACCGCAGTTAAATTTTATGGAAAAAATGTATAATTTCAATGTTATAAACTTTTTCTGTTGAACTTTAAATATCATTGATTACTTTTCATCAGAGCAAAATCAAATTTCCCTTTTTGATTTTGTAAGAGTGGGAGAACTGATAATCACTAAGTAATTAGCAAACAGCAACCTGTTTTTTTCTTAACAAGGGCCGAGCGTTCATTGCTTTCTTTATTCGAAAAGCAACATTTTGCGTTTAGAATTTCATTTCATTCTCTCATCTGCATTTAGTTGCTGATTTTATTAAAATAATAAAGTTAAGTAAAACTTTAAAAAATAATAGAACTTTGCTGGGCATAAACCAAGATATGAAAACTATTACATGTACGTCAAATTCTCACTTCTCAATAATTACATTTAACGAAATTATTAATTTTCTTGAAAAATCTGAGGAATTAATGTAAATTAAAAGATATGAGAAATGTTTTGGTTTCTTTTTAAACAAAATTTTAAACCTTTATGAACCACAGTGACCCGCAGCAATAGTTTCAGGGATCAGCGAACAGCATCAAGCACTACAATAGTGACAGAAATCGCACTGTTCAAAAAAATTCATGGCTCTTGGCAATGGGTTGAATTTATTTAACAATGAGCTATATTTTTTTTACATGCGAAAATTCACAATTTGTTAATTATATAAAGAACCAAAAATAAAAATGGGAAAAATTGATAAATAATGATAATCAGTAGTCTTTGAAAATAAAAAGTATTCTTTTTTTTTACAATATTTAATGTAAAACTTTTAACTCAAATTATAAAAATTATTGTTATTGTAACGCTTTGTTGAAATTTGACGAAGCATGAAATAATTTACCACAAGATTATCTAATAAACAACTTACATACCAATTATTTAATGTTAGAGACAACATGAAATATATCTAGTGTATGTACATTCTGTCTTATTGTTATAAAGAAATATCCGAAGAAATTTTAAGGGATAAAATGCTTGCATTTTATGAATTGATCAGAAAATTGTATTTTAATTTAAAAGTTATTATCTATGAATTTTTCACATACCTGATAAAATTTGCATCCAACCACATATATGAAAAACAGTTGTTGATTTCATGAAAAATAGTAATATCAATGAAAGAATTGTAAGAATCGCTGTTATAACCGAGAAACCAACAAATGCTGTGGCCACCTGAAATTTTAATATATTTACAATTAAATATTTCTAAATTAATAGATATTTGATCTCAAACTACCTGAAATGGAATTGAAGGAATCGATAAGAAATCACTTAATTGTTTCTGACAATTATCAGATGATTCGTCTCGTTGGCATACTTGCCAGAGACCCAATCTTCCAGCATTCTCTGAATCCAAGTCACCGACCCATTCTGTTAAATTGAAATTAATATAGAAATAAGATCATGTTTCCTTTAATGTATATTTACTAACCTGGTGTTAAAAAAGCTACAGTACTAATTATTGCATAGCAAATTGTAAATATGGCCCATAATACTGCAATCGCTTTTGAATTTCGAATATAACTTGTTGCATGTAGATGGGTCGAATCGACGTACTCAATTTTTGTTCCCATAATTTTAATAAGTTATTTTATTTTTTTATTGTTCTATTATTAAAACTTAGTATTTATTTCCTCGGAGTTCTTTTTATACACACTTTTTTTTTTCTTACATCTAATTGAAATAAATGATAGCAATAAAGCATAAAGAAATTTATGTCAAATATGTGCTTAAGTGAAATATTTTGACCATTAGTTTCAATCTTGCTCATGAGATGAAAATGTATCATGAAATAGTTGTATTATTTGTAGTTATTTTTATTTCAAACAAAAGATTAAAGAGTTTCAGAATATATAAAAAAAATCCTAAAATTAATAGAATTGCAAATTCCAATGTCACAATAAGTTGATGTTAATGACTTTGACCCAACATTCAAAATTCTCAGAAAATAAATATTATAAATAATGCAATAATAGCTTATAGTCCGTAGCCAAATACCAAAAAAAAAACATTCTGTAGGATTTTGATGAACATTTTATGAAATTTTGACCACAAATAACAAAAAAAAATTACCCCATGGTACTACATTTCTCTCTTATAAATTTCAGTAGACAAAAATATTTAGCAATAATTTATATAAAGTTTTAAATATTAATTTTAACTGTTGCTGTAAAATATATTATGTGTGAAAAAAAAACACCTCATCATTCATCAATCTGACTTATTTAATGAAAATTAAGTAAACCCTAAAGATTACCACTATAAGTCAATGACTAAATAATGTAGGCAAAGTTAGAAGTACAATTTATTATAAAAAGACTTGAAGCGCAAATGTTAATTGTTAATTATTTATTTTTAATTACAATTTAAAACAAAATTCCGGTATCTGTTTTTTTTTTAACTCATGCTAAACATTAGGTATATTTATTACACCCATATTTTTATTATATAAAAACAAACTTGAATTAAGCTGAGAGCACTCAGTTTTTTCAATTGTGATTATTATTTTTTTTTTCTTTCTTTTAAATATTATTATATTGTAATAATCGAGATAGCTTTGCATGTTAAATACGGAAGTGCGGAATCATATTTTATTATATTTTTGTGTAAAAATATACAGCGCAGCATAATTTACTTATTTTATTTTATTTTATTTTTTTTTCTTGTTTTTTTTTTTGCACAATCAGAGTATTCTGTATTATTTCAATACAAAATAATACACAGTAGACATTTGTTATAACATAATAATATAATAGATCCGTTGTGTCGAACATTAAGTAGAGAAAAAAAAATCGAAGAAAAATAGCCAGCCAGTTTCAATGAGAAATATTTTTAATTCTTTAAAAGAAAACAAAGTTTTATTATATTCTGATATGGATTAGATCAAGTGGAAACTAGAGATTTATTTGTTAATGAAATACGATCGTATTCAAGCAACGATTCAAAAAACAGAATGAATAAAATATCAACAATACAAGCATATTATTAATTATAATTAAATTACTATAAAGAAGAGCGCAATTGAATCTCAAGTTTTAACGAAGGTATTATATTCTTAAATTTAAATATCTGTTACGTTCATTCGTTCTTTCTTTTATTCTTTCTTTTACAAATGGTTTTTTGTTTTTTTTTTTCAAAAATGTGCCAATTGGCACATTTTATTTTATTAGATAGAATTTAAAATTATTATGAAATATGAATAAAAGTTATGGAGTAATGAAAAACAATAACATTTTATTATATAACGAATAAGTTTTTCTAGGAACTCATCAAGGTTAATGAAAGGCTTCCTATAGTGCAAATTTGAAAACTAATGAATAAACTAATAACATTCGTACTTACTTATCATCAAACAAATAAAAATAACTGCATATAAAATAATTTTCTAAAATGATCAATCAATAGAGAATCGCTAGCAATTATAAGTCAAATTATTCATTTAGTTTTATGACATCTCGAAATGATCATGTTATGCATCTAAAATTGAAATTATTTGGAAACATTAATTTTATTAAGAGTATTGGATATCGATTATAAACATTTGGCTTGGTTTTTTTCTTCTGACATCTATTTATTTATGTACTTATTTAACTCTATTTTTTCAATTTAAGTATCACAGCACAGGGCAAGTATTAGATTTTTTTTTATACTCGTAGATTCAAGATCACCGTGAGATGTCTGTAATGCTGCCTTTTCAACGGAATACCATTAACATAATACTTTATCTAAGCGAACATAAAATGATTAGTTGTCCATTCAAAAACTTAGTGAATGCACTAAAATAAAAAAATAAAAAAATAAAAAAAAGTGTAGCAATTATACATTGTATTAAAGCGACACCGCCGAGAAACGACAACACAACAACATTGTATTTGAACATTTATAAAATTGGCAATTAAATGCAAAAACAACGCGAAAGTAAAAACTCAATAAAATATCTCACAATAAAATTTTAATGCAATATGCTCAATTTATATTTGACCTATTGAAAAAACCTTTCACAAAATAACTAATGTTAAAATCGTTGCCAATGCATTAACATTGTTTTAACAATATTGTTAACTTGTTTAATATAAGATGAAGTCATTTCAGTGAAGCACATATTTGAAACTTGAAAGTGTGATTATAATATTTTGATTTTTTTTTTTTTAAATCATCATTTAGTTAATACGGACATAAATAAATAGAAATAGTAATAAATAACATCAACAGAAAATATTACACATATTTTATTTATAGATGATAAACGCATATGCTACACAGCAGAAAATATATACTTATACGCCGTGCAAGCTATTTAAATGATAAATACAATGAGTACCTATATAACTATAAACAGGAACTTCAAGTTATTAAACTTGTATTCAAGTAAATTAAGAAAGGTAAAAATGGGTCAAAGTTTGAGTTCATAGAATTGTTTTGTTTTTTTTTTCTTTTCTGATAAATTTTTAAAATTATAATTTTCTTACTATGCGCACTAACTACACATACAAAAAGTACCACATTTGAAAATAATATATATATTTATTTTTTTTAATTTTTATTTTTCACACATATTGTTGTAATAATGGTAGAGTTGTGGTAGAGATGCAGAGTCAATATAGCATTTTATTTTATAACTAAAATGGTAGTAAACCAGTAAGTTGAAGAATTGGCGGCTATCGCCAGTGTATATAATACAAAATGTATGTCGCAAATGATTATTATATTCAAATGTTATATGTTCTCATCACACAATAACGATTTACTACAACTTTATTATAATGTCTTTTTCATAATCACGGTATATATTGTGGAATTCTATTTTGTGTAAAAATAGCAAAAATATCTCAATTCATATATACAGTCAGTCACACATCTATTATATAGTAAATAAATGAATATATTTTCATATGAAAGAATTATAATCACTATTTCCCATCGCACTTGACTACACACATTTAATATTATTTCTTATAACTCATAATTATTATCATTGAAACACCGTTACACGGTCACCTTGTATATATTTATATCTTAACTTTCATCATTTTTATAAATTATAACTTCATTAAAATTATTAAAAACATTTTATGTATAAAAAAAAAATATATATATATAAATAAATAAATAAAAAATTTAACAAGAAATGTTACAATTCAGTAGCATTTTGTTTATTTTAAAATAGAATCACCACAAACATTTAACTTTTACCATATTCTAATAAGCATTACCGTGCACAAGTAAATATATGTTACTTTTGTATTTCACATCAAACATTCAACATAAACGATACTCAACTAACTAAAGTAGTAACCATTTATTTAGTTCTGCGTATGCTTCTTAAAACTATCACTATAGTCAGTCGCCTTTTTCTTTTCGATTAAACTTTTGAAACAACCACTTGTTCAAAATACATTTAAGTATATGAAATGAATATAAAAAAAAAAGAAAAACATACACTAATATGTATTTGATCAAGTTATATAAACACTAACACTAACAAAATATTCCTATTATTGTTGTTTATATGGAGAAATAATTTTAACAATGACCACAAGAATTAGATGACGACGACAACAATCAACACTTACTTTATATTCTCATTTGTTTGTGTGTATTAATGATTTTGGTCTCGATGTTGGTTTACCTGTGTTGTGCAGATGTTTCAGATACGTATAACAAGTAAAAATTGCCAGAGTTTGAACACCTTATTCACCTTTATGATTTTGATGAAGAATATTCAAGAGAATCGATATAAAAAAAAAAGATGTATAAGTAATATCCCTTTGATACTTTGAATCGTTTAAAAATAATCTCCGTCAATTTCTCGAACATATAAAAGAGTTAAATGCTAAAACTAAAGAAACGCTATAGCAATTAAAGCAATAATAATTTATAAAATCGTAGAAATTATTTTAACAGAATATGACATAACGTTTTTCTCAGTAATTGTAATATGTATTTCAATGTTCAGTTTTTTTTTTTTCTTGGTTAAAATGCTTTTGAATGTGAATTATTTTCTATAAATGAAAATGCAAACAAATTTAGCTTAAACATTTATTTAAGGTAGACATACAGAAAATTTGAATAGATATTAACAGACAATACCTTCTGGAAGATAAATCTTCTTAAAAAAAAATATATATATTTTATTTCTTATTGGTATTATTTATTTTCAATTTACTCTTCAAATCGAATTGAATTGACCGTCATATCAATAGCTCCGCCCTTGTAGCTTCCACGTTTCTTTTTAGTTTTCTCATGTTTAAATTGTTTACCTCGGGTATGTTTTAAATCGTGATTTGCACGCTCACCCCAAGATCCACGTGCTCCTTTCTATAAACAAAAAAGAAAAAATAATTTTATTATAAAAAATAATAATGTCCGTAAATAATTGTAGTGATTGAAAAAAACGATTTGCATTTTTTATTACAGAACTGAAAATATTAACCTTTGCTTCGAATGAGTTATCCTTAACGCGGGAATCAACGACTACATTTTCCTCCTTAACACGTCGAAAAGGTGTATTTGCTCCATTACTGTTACGTCCATTCGGAGTCTTTTCATTAAACGATTCATTTTTTGGTTTTTTCGATGCAGATGAATCACTTCCAAATGAATTTTTTCTTTTCTTTCCCGCGGTCACATTCAAAGAGTTGTCTTTTTTATTGGCTTTCTTTAATTGCATATCTTCCTTTTTCTCACTCACGGATGAATCACCTGAGACTGATGGAGCCTTTTTAGCTGATTTTGGGTTTAAATCAGGATTTGAGCTTTTATTAAATCCCGCTGACACAAAATTAATAGGTTTAAAATTATTAGGTGTGCTAGTTTTGCCTGGCAAATTTTTTCCTGCAGTAGCTTTGCTTGCTAATTTAGTAGTTTTATTATCTGATTCATCACTGTCATCATCTGAAGATGAATCTTTTGCTTTTGGTTTTGTATTCAGCGGTGTTGTTACTGATTTTGCTTTATTTTTAGCATCATCGGAATCGCTTTCTTCCTCACTTGAATCGGAACTTTCTTTTTTGGCTTTTTGAACAGTTGGCGATACTTTAGCCGCTAGAGTTGGTTTTTTCTTTGGCGGTTCGTCCTCTGTGTCACTATCTTCCTCTGAAGAAGATTCTGACTTAGCACGTGTTTTTAGTTTTTCTTTGAGTTTACCGTTTTGGACAGGCGTTACAACTGCTAGTTTCGGATATTTTGTGCTATCCTCCGATTCGCTTTCATCACTCGATTCAGAATCCGATTTCTTTTTTAATTTTAGTGGAGTAGTTTGCTTAACTGAAGGTTGAATTTTAGTAGTTGTTAAAGACTTGTTTGGCTGATCTTCTTCTGAAGCGCTATCATCGTCTGAAGAAGAGGCGGGTTTCGCCGCTACTTTTACGTTTTTGACAGGTTCCTTGGGCTTTATGGGTAATTTTGCAACCGATTTTTTAACTTCTTCACTATCATCAGAGTCGCTTTCATCACTTGAAGAACTTTCCTTTTTATTTTTAGATGTAACTACGGATATATTGGACTTATTATTTAATGATTGCTTCTTTGCAGCTAATTTTTTATCTTCTGATTCACTGTCATCCGAAGAAGATTTAGGTGCTTTAGATTTATTGCTTATGGTAGATGTATTGATTTTCAGCGGTAATTGAAGAACAGTTTTTTTAGTTTTTTCATCTTCATCAGAATCACTTTCAGAACTTGAATCAGAGCTCTCCTTTTTCTTTTGAATAGCAGGCGCGTTGATTTTATTAATTGTTGTTGTTTTCGATATTACGGCTTTTGGGTTTACTTTATTTTTTGTTGGTTGTTCTTCCTCGGATTCTGTATCCTCTTCTGACGAAGATTCAGCTTTCTTAACCAATTTTGCAACTGGCGCTTTAGCCAGGTTAGTTTTAATAATTTCACTTGAGTTAGCAGTGTCTTCCTTCTTGCTAATTTTAGGTTTAAGAGTATCAACTTTTTTCAAAATTGGTTTTACATTGATTTTAGAAGTTTTTAGTTTTTCACTTTCCGAATCTGATTCTGACGAAGATGATGAGCTTTTTTTGGAAACTGTTGGTTTTACTGTTTTTGCATCACTTTTCAGTTTAAGATTTGTTTTCTTGGCTTCATCAGAACTAGAATCACTATCCTCTGAGCTGCTTTTCTTTTTTGTCTGAACTTTAGCTGTAGGTTTTTGTTTTGGCTCATCATCTGAATCATCATCGGAATCTGATGAAGATGAAGCTTTTATTGTTGGAATTTTAGTTGTTGTATTTTGGAAATGTGTAAGTATATCTTCCAATTTCGGGGATCCTTTCGGCAACTCCCGCTGCAATATTGAAAAATCAAAATTAATAATATTCTAGTTTCACGACAAGTAGTGAATGGATGAAGCAGTTAAACCTTTTTACAGTGATCATATTTGTGTTCACATTAATTTATTATGTTTAAGGTTATATATATTTATATATTTTCATGTTTGGCAAATCGAAAATTTTAGGTTAGGCTAAGAGACGATTCAATATATTATGAGAATGAATGAATTAAAACATTTATAAATTGAAAGCTTGAAAGAACTGCACATCATTGATGTCTAGCTTATATCATACGAGTATGTATAACAAATTTTATCTCCTTCTTTACGTGGAATGGGACAAAATGAATTTCGACACTGTAAATGTTCAATTTAATTAAAAAAGTATTCTATCTTTGCAAGTGAACATAAAATATTTCAAATTTAAAAGAGAAAAAAAAACATAAAATAAGCACCACGTGCATATAATACTTACCGAATTACATTTCGATTTAAACACTTTTGCTAAATTCCTATCTTTTCTTAATAAAAAGTCATGCACAACAGCTAATAAAAATTTATTTGTTTGTTCTGTAGTCGCCATAGTCACTTAATTACTTAGATTTTAATTAATAAGTTTGCGTATTTTCAATTTACAGTAAATATTTTTTTTTTTTGCTTTATAAATCAATACATTATCTTACGATTCCAGACTACAACTGCGGCGTGTTAATTATATGTAATGAAGTTAGCTTAACTTTTGATGAGAGTGCGTTCTAATATGCATGTGCGATCTTTTTGAGACTGTTCTTATATGCTAAATTCACATGGATGTAAAATTATGTTGTATGGTTTTTTTTAATAATGTATAAAGTATTGTCCTTGTTTTTCATCTATTGGCTGGGTTTATGCGCGCAAAGATAGTTCGAGCAAACAGAGGTCAAGCTAACGTAGCTTGAGTAAATCTGTCGAGTTATACGGTAAAGTTATTTTGGTTCGACCATTATTGGCTCGAGCACTCACGGCTTGTTTATGCGCATTAAAATATACAAAGCAACATTCTCCATGTCAATTCTCTGTCAATTCACTTATTTTTATTTCTTTTATATTTTACAAATATCAATAAAACTCTTTTTGTCCTTTTTAATTCGCGTAATAACTTATCAATTCATAATATGGAAAGAAATCATAAAAAATTACAAAAAGTCAAATTGTTAAAAAAGTTGCAAATTGATAATTATTTTGACATTTAAAGCTGATTTTAACATGGCACAGTTATGCGCGCAAGGTGACGTAAAGTGAGCTCGGACTATGACATAGCTATCTTTGCGCGCATAAACCTAGTCATTGTCGGTCGAAAAGGTCGCACGTAGCTATGTGACAGATACAATATAACAAAAATACTTAACATTACAGCACAATTTTACATCCATGTGAATTCAGCTTTATATGCGACTATAATTTTCAAATTAAATAATATAATTATTTTATACTTACCTAAATAATTTGGAGTAAATATTTTCCAAAGCTCGCTATTTTAATAGCAAGTGCTTTTACCATAAGATATTTTATTTATACATAACACCAAATTCTATCCTCAGTGTTCTAGAAAACAGAAAACTCTTTTTAAATTATTTGTCTTCTAGTCGAAACAAATATGCAAACTTTCGCTTGTTTTATGATGTAAATAAACATTAATTAGAATTTATATTTAATTAATATTTATTTTTTTTTAATTAAATTCATAAATAATATGGAATATTTAGAGCCAACTCTCGATTAAAAGTTGGCATATTCGGATCTTTATTGTGAAAAATAAAATAACGTTGGAAAAACGACAGATCGGCGGCCACATAGTGAATAAAAATATAATGAAATTGCCAAGGTTTAAGAAGATATGTTCAACATTAACAATGTTTGCTGTTGTAGAGATTTTAACACACACAACACACCCACGGAATTTAACGTTTGTACCATCTACAAAAAGGGGCTGTTCACAAAGTATGTCACGCTAAAAATCGTCTTTTTTGACTCCCCC
>JAABKK020022573.1:22357-39224 GCA_011634745.2 Catotricha subobsoleta | reverse complement strand
TGTGTGTGTGTGTGTGTGTAACTGCTAGTTTATCTTTATGCTTAAATTCCATTTCGTAGATTTAAGTTATTTGTATATGAAACTTAGGTAAAGGATATACAGTGTGATATCAATGATACCCGACGTGATATTAATGTAGAAGAGCATTAATGATTATGAGTATATCCATAAATGAGAATCTATCTATAATTATATGCCATAAATACCTATAATAAGCTATGCAATCTATACTCTATAGTCTTCAATGCAGAGAGAATATAAACTTAGGTTGATTCACAAAAATAAATTGGACATGGTAAGAGATTGTGATATGAGCTTTATGTATATATATATTTATATACAGGGTGTGTGTTTGTCCCAACGAAAACTTACTTATTTTATTACTATACTAGATAGATTTTCTTGATCAAGTGTATTAACAATAAGCAAACCGAGAGGATCATTGTATTTATGTTGTAGTCGTGTCGTGTCTTACTATGGATCAACTGTGTAATTGAAATGGTCTTACTTTGTTACAATCATTTAGACCGTTTTGTATTGAAATAAAATATTTTTCCTTAATCCAAATTGATTATAAAAAATATTCATTCGTTCTCGAATCGTAAAATATTTTATTGTTCGTATCAATTAAAATGAATTAACAATCACTTTTCTCTTTACATATCGTCGAATTAACTTCAAAAATGGTTAATAATATTGCAGTTTATCGATTGCATAATACTGAAAATGTTATAATCACAATTTTGAAGCTAAAATTTAAATGTTAAATGCGTACCCTGTTTTGTAGGTTTTTATTTACAAACAAACTAGAAGTTTCTTTGGAACACCCCATGTATTGCATCGTATATAATAATGTCATTTTATCATTTCGTTGCTTTTGTCAAACACTCATCCGGAAATAATATATAATGAAATGTTTAATGATATATTATAAAATTTCATTTAAAGACTTTCCCTTTATTGGATATACTTACATAATGATTATGTTTACTATAATAATTCACATAGAAAAAACAAAGAAGAAATACAAAGAAATTTTCATTTAATATTATTCATATTATTTTTACTATATTCGTGGCTCGTAGGGTAAATTAGTTGATTATAAAATATTGTCCAGTTTCAGCGATAGTATACACGAGTATTATTTCAATTTTTTTTTCTTTTTTTACTGTTTGCTTTATCCTACGCTTTACAAGCATTTCATTTTAATAGCAAGAATACAAACTATACATGGACAATATGGTTTATATGGTGATGGTTTACGTATGAATCCGTTGGTCACACGACCGGGTACTTATTATTACCTTTCTGTAGAATTGTAGCAATGGGTCGTAGTATAGTGCATGAAGCGTATTAGTTTAATGTTAAACAGTATCATGATGGATTATTTGATTTTCACAACAAAAAATTATTACCTTGGTTAACGCTTTGTCACGCAATGTAAATTTATTTAAATTATAATATTTCCTATTCAGCGATGGATAGTAATTTATTTCTAATGTCTGTTTTTTATATTTTTCAAATAAATTTGGGGGCATTGAATAAATTATTACTATAAAAGTAGGTACAAAAAGATAATAAATGGCTATATGTCTACAAAAGCTTAATAAATAATAATAACTGAATTTTAGTCACTGCAAAGATAAATCTTTTAAATTTACAATTATATCAAACTTAAATATTTAAAAATGTAGAAGTATTATGGGACATACATTCCCACACATTTGAAATATTTTTAAATAACATTTGTAGTCAAATGTATTTAAATATTAAAAGAAATCTATTATGAGCTTTTTTACAATCACAGCTTTTTTGACAAAAAATAATTGTTATTCATATTCGCCGAATTGTATATTTCTTCTTTTTTTTTTATGGAAATAATTCGGTGTAGAGTATTTTCACTGTTTCAGAGCTTCTTTCAAAAAAAAAAAAAAATGTAGGCCACTTAAGTCGAGTACCAAAGAAATGAAACAAAAAGTCTAATGATATATATTTCTTGGAAACCTACTCAGTCAAAATACAAATACATTAGAAAATTAACTTGAATAATTGATAATGTAAATAAACAAAATTGTATTTCGAAATTCTCAGTAATACACAAATAGCTTCTTCTTCTCTTTCTTTTTTTTATAATCAAAAACATAACATAACCGGTAAGTTAAAAGAGATGAAAAAAAAATAAAAATTTCATTGTAATTAAATAAAAATTCTATCTCTTTTCAATAATGTCCTTATTTTTAGGTAAGTACTTGTAATTAATACTGAAATTCAATTAAAGTATATATTCCTAAATGTGACATAACGATCAATGGTTATGGTTCATATAATAACAGTAATTAGATTATTATAATAATTATATAATTTTCTATATTATTACATAAGTACCCATTATTTATATATAAAAGTATAAGTACTTGTAATTACAATAATAATAATCTCTATAAAATTTCGTGATTTTTTTTTTATTCGAAATAATTCAAATTAAAAATTTCTATAAGCACACAAGTCATGCAATCGAAATGGTTAAAATGTTACACACCATAGAGCTTGTGTATGATATTTTCGATTATATTATTATATATAATTATGATGAATTACTGTGATAAACAAAAATATATATAAAAAAAAAAAAATTAATCAAAAAGCTTAGTGAAGCGAAGTGGCCGCGCGTACATTTCTAATGAGAATTTCTATTTATGGTTATCAATAATAATAGATTGCCTATTTTTATATGGCTTGTTATAATATTTGTGGTATGGCAGTGGTAAGTGGTAACATATTTTATGGATTTCATTTAACTGCTTTAGTAGAAATCGTGACGTTCATTACCTTTTTTTATTTTGTCGATAAAACCATTATAATTTATAAGAAGCTTGTCTACGAAAAAAACGATTTATATTTTCGTACAAACAATTTTTTTCTTTTAAATGTTTTCAAAATACCAATAAAAAAGGCCATTTTCTGATCAGGATTATTTATATTCCCGTTGCGTTGTTCATTTACTGGCATAGATTTTCAAGCTAAAAGTAACAAAAAAAAAAAATTAACGAGATTTTTTTTTTTTTTTTTAATAATAAATTTTAATTTAATGATATTTACAAAAAACTTATTTATCCTTGATTGCAGACGCAGATTATGCCATACCATTTTCCAATGTAACATTTTCTATAGCACGTCTCTACACAGCTCGAAATCAATATTAATGTTTATTGTTAAACAAAAGGTTTACATGTTGTCGAATCATGTATAGAAATTCATAACGAATATTTTACCGCTCTAGACATAATACTAAACTACATAAAATATAGTTGTTGTAAAATGTATTCATTAAATGGAATATATTGATGACAATGAAATAAGCATTAGGCAACATCTAACACAATTTAATGAATACTGTTTAAATTTGAAACTATGGAGATTTTCATTTTCAATTTTATGTCAAAATAGATAGATATTTACAGTATATACATTTGAAATGTTTATTTTATCGTTTGCGTTTATTAATTTGCAATCAACTATTATTTTATTTTATGTTGTTGAAAGCATATTTTCATTACAATTTCTACTAATTAAAGTTATTGTTTTTCTGTATATGTTTGCTGGCTGATATGTTGAATTACCTCCTATTCATTAGATTCATGTAACTGTACTTTAAATTGAAAATTAGAACAAATTTTTATTCAAGCTTTACATAAACGTGTATATCTACGACATAACTATATGTGCATAAAATGATTAGTTCAACTGAAAAATAAATATTTTCTTGTAAATAAAAACATACATTTTTTCGATATGTTGACTAAATGTGGAATAAATATAATTCTGTTAGTAAACTATATTGCATATTTCAATATGTTCAAAGTAAATTGAAAAATTTTCTATAAAATTATTTTAGTTTTTAGATCTGCATAAAATGAATAAATAAATTGAAAGTTGCAGTTTATCAGTTTATATGGTTTGAAGATAGAGAATACTGATAAATATTTATATGATAAAATATTAAAAAAATTCTTGTAAAATATGTTCAATAGAAATAAGTTTTAAGCTTTTATGCACAGGCGTCTAGTGTGTTTTTTTATGCGCAATAATATGTGTCTTACTTGAAATATTTTTATAAAATAATTTTGAAAACAGAATAAGTCTTGAGAAAATAACTTGAAATCGAATAAATGTATTTTAGTCTATTATGTGTTATGCTCAATGACTGACTGTTTTTGAATTCTGTAAATTATGTACGAAGCGGAAAAACAAAAATAAACATGACATAGGCATGTAAAAGTAACAGAATCAATTTAAATGTTAGAGATATTTTATATTTAAAAACTTCTACTGAAAACCTTGAAAAAGCAAAATATCTAAAATGTTTAATAAAAAATATTTTACATATTCAAATTCAAGATTAATATAATTTTAAAATCATTTTATATAATTATACTTAATTATTAATTGTTAAGAAAACTTACTTTTAATCTTTCAAAAATTTCTTCCAATTCTGTCACAAAAATATTACACAATCACAATTCGGTTATTGCGCATACCTCACACCATTATATTATGAATATAATAATATTATAAGCATAAAATAAGCGTCACTGTACGAGAAATATTTGAAAATTCAATAAAAAAAAAAAAAAAATCGAATTAAATGTTCTTGTTTGTTTGTTTGTTTATTTATTTGTTTGTCTACATTATCATATATTATATCACACAATATCCGAATCAAAATCAACAAAGTATTTTTTGAAAAATATTTAAATAATAATATATATTGATGTATCAGCTGACAAATTTTAAATTAAATCGAATGGATACAGATACATTACGATGCGATGCTGTCTTAAAATATACATGATAATGTTACAAATATGTATAGAAATGCATTTCGATGAATATTTTATGGTATTGTAACAGAAGGCATTGAATAAATTTCTATTTGAAATCTGTCCATACTTATGGTACTGAGGTTTGCATAATATTAGAAAACTTTGGAAATTGCTGTGACAGTTAATATCAGTAAAATGTATTAAGTGTGATAGAAGCTATTCATGAATGTATATTGCAATATAATTTGATCTATTTATGTAAGTGCAAGCGAAAATTTAAATAAATGGTTCCTGTTTAATTGTTTTTTAGTGGGAAGAAAATATTTTTTTGCGACAAACTCTTTTTAAGTCCATAAAATCGAATTACAACTTCATTGGAAAGTAGATACAATTTTTATTTTCTTTCATAGAAGGCTCTGCACAATTTAAACTTGTCCACTTGTGAGTTTTTGATAGAAGTAGAATTATACAAAGCAATATATTTTTGAATGTATCTTTTAAGATGTTAATATCCTTAAAAGACACATTCATTCATTCATTCATTGTTGCTAAACGGTTTAAAGATAGTCCATAAACTATAGTCTAGCTTTGCTGGTTTATAGACTTCTCAAAATGCTTATTGGGGTTATTAAAACACGACGTTGAAGTATTATTAAATAAAACTGTCTATCAATCATTTTTAAATATATTTTTATTTTATAATTCGTATTACTAAGAACATATAATTATTATTCGGAAAATAAATTTTAAATTGAAGAAGAAAAAAAAAACAGAGTCTCACCCTATAAATTAATCTTTAATTTTATATATCTCACGGATTTCATATTATTACCAAATGATATGATGCACTTACCTTAAATCTGAATATTAAGATATTTCAAATATTTGTAAATATTTGTGTGTTGGTATTAAAAAAATTTAAATCTACAAAATATGCTGAATATTTTAAATTACATTTATTTAAATTTCATGAAAAATGAAAATTCGGTTCAAATTCGATTAAACATTAATATTATTCGATTTAAATGAAATGTATCCGAATTAATGTGAATCCAATAATATATTTTGTTGAGTGCAAATAAATTCTCGATAATGTTAAAAATCGTTCTACAAAGCACAAAGATAGAAACATTTGCTACATTTTTGTGTATTTATAAATAAAATAACAGAATAAAGCAATAAAAAGACTTGAATCAAACACACGCACTAACATTAAAATGAGTTATTACTTATTATGTTTCAAATAAATTTATCCTTTCCAGTATATTTCATAATCAACTTTAACATACATAAAAATAAAAAAAGAAGGAAATAAGAAAATATTTATTTGCAAATATTTTTTTTTTTGTACAGAGATAATAATATTTAAATTATGTACTTACTTTTTTTCCCTTAAATATTAAAGAAAGCAGGCGAAAGAAGAAAAAAAATATGACGATGATAATGCGTATAATAAATATAATATAATATAATAATATATTATATTATTAAATATTTACGTTTAATACACATAGAGATGATGTCTTTCTTGGTCCCCCTCCGGTGGGCACATTAAATATTTGAACATTTTTGGGCATACGTATACTCGTTTCTATACATGGATAATTCTGTAGGAACGGTATATATATATATATATATATATATATGTGTATACTATTTATTAAATGAGAAAAGCACGAACCATATACAGCTCCATTACATATCTCGTATGTTGTTAGGTACCTTGCAAGAAAAAAAAATTACATGTACCAACATAAAAGCTTCCTATGAATATACAAGTTTATTTCTTGCAAATACTCAACAATGAATGAAGAAAAAAAAAATTTAAGAAAAAAAATAGGTTCAATGCGTGTACGATATTTTATGAAGAATGAACTACCCTTTTGAATAATGATAAGCTGATATGATATGACGTTAAGTATATATGAATGTGTGAATTTCAAGAGTACACAAATCATATTATATACTAATAGTATAATATTTGTTGGATCTCTAGCTGATATCACATAATAATAATAATAATAATAATAATAATAATAATAATACTACTACTACTATATAAGAGAGAGTGTATATTACTTTTATAAACATGATAAGCATAAATACTTTCAATGGGTGTTTCGTTTATATTCTATGAATATACATTTGATTATATTATGTACATTTAAACTCATTCTATTTGGTATTTTGCATTATAACAAAACAGTAAGCTAGTTATTAATACGTATGTCTATATCAACTCCATATGCGTGAATTTAAACTTAAATGTATGTTATACATGTAATATTTAATTTTTGGTTGAGTAACAGCTTCGGAATGAAAATAAGTTGAGAAAGTTTGTTTGGTTCAGTTTTATCAGCACAAAAGCTTATAAGAAAAAAAAAAGCATCTTAGGTTCTATGAGAAAATAATAATAATTTTTATTGACAGTTTAAAGTACCTAATTTTTGATGTTATATCTTTTTAGAAAAACTATTTAATACACTCAGTCTGCTTTACAAAAATACACTTCAATTGTTTTTGATGGAATTATAGAAAATAGAGTAAAAGAATCTAGTATAAGGACCAGAACCGATTTCATAGCGACATAAAAAAACATCAACAGCTTAGAAATTATTTAGATAGACAAATATAAGACATGTATGTATCTATAATTCATATATTTGAGTTAGGATATCTATTTGAATATAAACAACAAAGTTAAATATCTCGAAAATTTTAAAATCTTACACTTTAAAACCTTGGTTGTTGATTCTAATGTTTATATTTTAAGCTAACTCACAACGTATTATAATGAAGAATATTAGAAGCAAATGTCCTAACCAGTTGATTCGAATAACAAAACTATTTAATTATAAAAAATAATACAAATATGAAACTTGATCATAGATTCGCTTAAAATATTTAAACACATAACAAACAAAAAACGAACGTAACTTGAAGTTTCATCAACATTTTATTGCGATAATCTATTTTATACAGATTCTTGTGTCTGACGATACTCAAAAACACTCCCACGTTCAAGAAAATGTTTAACAGTTTTTTCACTGTTTTGTTGATTTTCAGGAGTGCTACTGGTAATTGGCCCATATCCACCACCACCAGGTGTTTTCAATGAAAATATATCACCCGCTTCAACATCAACGGCTGCTTTACCACCCAAATAAATAATTCGTCCATCTGGTTTCAATAAAAGATTTAAACCTCTTTTCGCTGCTTCACCAGAATTCATTCCATATGGACTAAGAACTCGACGCTCAGTCAATACAGACAATGTTAGTGGTTTCCTAAACAGTAGCTCACGTAAAACTCCTTCACCACCACAGAACTGTCCTCTACCACCAGATTGATCATCACGTAAACAAAACTTATTCAATATAATTGGATATCGATTTTCTAAAATCTCAGGATCGGTTATACGTGTATTGGTCATATGTGTATGAACACCACTAGTACCATGCCACCCAGGACCCTGGAGAAAGTGAAAATAAAATATTTCAATATTGATAAAAATAAATAAATCAATAGAATATGTATATTGTATACAGACCGCTCCACTTCCGCCAGCAACAGTCTCATAGTAACCCCATTTCTCATCACCAACTGTTATATTATTCGTGCAACCTTGGGAAGCTGCACATACTTGGAAAGCAGATAAGACAACATCAACTATTCGCTGTGAAGTAAGAACATTGCCACCAACAACGGCTGCTTCTTCAGATGGGTCCAGAATGGAATTTTTAGGAATTATCACACTAATTGGCTTCAAGCAACCCTTTATAACCAAAAACAAAAACAAAAACATGCTAATAAGTTTAGACGCGAAGATTTATTTTAGATAACACTTACTTGATTCAATGGTACATCATGACCAACCATACAACGCAAACAATAAATCAAAGCAGAGAATGTTATCGCACGAGGAGCATTACAATTACCCCATATTTGATAACCAGAACCAGTAAAATCGCATAATGCCGATCCAATTTCTTCATCAATTGTTATTTTTAATTTAATTGGCGACCCATCGTCCATATATTCTTCTGCAGTCAGAATTGTTTTACCCGTGCTTAAATTTTATTTCTTTTTTAAAATGTGATACTTAAAAAAACAAAAGGTTATGTCTTTCTATTGTTTTGTAGGCTTACCGTTCTTTGGTTTTACGTGCAATTTCTTTTAACATATCTCTAACAGCAATTTCAGCATTTTGTTGAATGTAATTCATATATGCTTGAACTACGTGCAGACCATACGAATCAATAAGCTCCGATACTAATTGAATACCTTTTTGGTTGGCCGCAACTTGTGCTTTTAAATCCGATATATTATCAGCCAAATTACGCGTTCCAGTTGCTCCTTTAACTCCTGTTGGTGTCGTAAGCTCTTTCGATATTTCAGCCTCTCGAAATTGTCCATTTTCAACTAATAGGAAAGATTTGAATGCAGCACCTTCTTGAGCTAATAAAGTTGAGTGCGGTGGCATTGATCCTGGTGTTATGCCTCCAATGTCTGCATGATGACCACGTGATGCCACAAAAAATACTGGTTTCGATTGTCCTCTATAATTAAATATTTTTTTATATTATTAAAAATTTGAATCTGTTTACAAAACTCTTAACATTCTGTCCATACTTCTTGTTCACTTACTTGTGAAAAACTGGTGTAATGACAGTCATGTCGGGTAAATGTGATCCACCTGCCTGAGGATGATTTGATAATAATACATCTCCCGCACGTAATTTATCACCTTTCACTTTTAATTGGTATTGAACAGTTTCTTGCATAGCACCCAAATGAACTGGAATATGTGGTGCATTTGAAACCAAACCACCGTCTGGTCCAAATAAAGCACACGAAAAATCTAATCGTTCTTTGATATTTGTCGAAATAGATGTACGTTGTAAAATACGTCCCATTTGTTCTGCGATGCTCATGAATCGGTGACTGAATATACTTAATTGAACTGCATCGAGTTTGTCGTCGATTTGCTTCAATTTTCCTCCAATTGAATTGATATTAATGATCAAATCACCGGTATGTGTAACCTCAGCTTGACATTTTGGTTCAATTAATATCGTCGATAATTTATCAATTAAAATGGCGGGGCCCTGTAAGATATGACCATATCGCAAGTCAGTTGACAAAATTACAGCAACTCGAACAAATCCCTCATTTTCAAAATATGTCTCAACAAAACTATCAACTCTTACTTCGCTGCCTTTGCATACTGTATCAATATTTTTTTCAGTTGGGGTGATTGACTTACCGGATCCACGGACACGTATGTCGTCGATAATAATTCTTCGACCACCAATAACGAAACCAAATTCAGAACGATAGCGTTTCAAAAATGTACTAAAGAAATCACCATAGCCTGCAATGATAATAGCATTATCTGATTTATTTCCAGTTGCTTTACCTGCTACTGATGGGGAACACATCAGCGCAGAATCGGTTGCTTCATATCGTAGATGTAAGAATGGTTCCAAAACAATATGTTCTGGTTTAAATCCTTGTGTCGCTAACTTTTCGTGACATTGCTTAGATAAAGCATCAAGTCGATTTTGAACTGCACTAGCATTTTTGATCGAATATTCTAAGCCACATGGCTCTTGTGCTTCATGAACTACATCTGCTAAAGCCATACCATACGCTGTTAATTAAATATTACAAAAACAGTTGTTTTTAAAAAAATAAAAATAGTTTAAATTGAAATACCAAACACTAACCGGATAAAATACCAGCATATTTATGAACTAAAATTTTTGACATGCCTAATTCTCGAGCAATACTGCAAGCATGTTGGCCCCCAGCACCTCCAAAACAAGACAATACATGCTTTGAAGTATCGAATCCTCTAGACTGTGTTAGAGCTCTTATAGGACGACACATAGCCTCATTTGCTACGCGAATAAATCCCATTGCAACTTCTTCAAGTGTTAATGGTTCCTACTCAGACATTGACAAATAAATTATTATCAGACGAAAACATTTCAATATTTAATGAAGTATTTACTTTTCTTTGTCCACTTGATAACAAAAATTGATTAATGACTCCTCTTAGCTCTTCAAATTTATAGCGTGACACTTCAATATCTAAGGCTTCGTTTTCATGTGGACCGAAAATTTTAGGAAAATACTCAGGTAATAAGCGACGCAATATTAAATTAGCATCGGTTACTGTTAAAGGACCACCTTTACGGTAGCATGCAGGACCTGGATGAGCACCAGCACTTTCTGGTCCAACTACGTACAAACCCGAGCGAAAGAATAACATTGATCCACCACCTGCTGCCACTGTGTTAATATCCAATTGTGGTGCTTGAATTGTAACACCAGCTGTCGTTGATTCTACAACATGTTCATATTTTCCAGAAGCAAAACGGGACACATCTGTGGAAGTCCCACCCATATCAAAACCAATTAATGGTTCATCTGTTTCCTTAGAACCAGTAATTCCATATCTGTTTGATAATTTAATCAATTAAAAGGATTTTATTTTAAATAAATTAGTTCAATTTACCCAACAACACCTCCAGCCGGTCCACTCAATATTGCACGTGCTCCACGAAAATTTTCCATATTCGTTAGTCCACCGTCACTTTGCATAAACAAAACATCAACACCTTTCAATTGGTTCTTAAACCCAGCTGTGAAACTTGTCAAATATCGTTCAACGTGTGGCGTTAAATATGCCTCAGCACAAGCAGTGTAACCACGATTGACTATACGCATCATTGGCATTGCTTGATGTGATAATGTAATATGACTAAAGCCAAGTTCTTTTGCAATATTACCAATTTTAATTTCATGATCTGGACATGCATATGAATGAGCTAAAACAATAGCTAAGGACGAAATCCCACTATCCAAAACATCCTTTAATACTTTACGTACCTCATATTTATCGATAGTAGATTTTTCTAAGTATTCTGAATCCGCAACACCCTGAAGAAGATTCCAATTGTTTTCTATAAGAATTACACAAAATAACCAAATCATATATAAATTATTTTTAATTTTGAGAAAAGGTACTTACTAATTTTACATATATCATGTTGGGCGGGCACAATTCGACAATCAACTTCCACTACACGTTTATATAAATTTGCATGCTTTTTTATGTTAAGTTCGAATATTTTTGGTCGTGCTTGATTTCCAATGTATAATAAATCTTTAAATCCTTTGTTTACAACAAGGGCAACCGGATCACCAGCTCTAATTAATGAAAATTAATTTTCAAGATATTAAAATTAACATCTAATATAAAAATAAACACCAATAGACATCGATTATTCTTCTAACCGTACCTTTCTAGAAGTGCATTTGTTGCAACTGTTGTTCCCATGCGTACCCATCCAATATGTTTCGTTTCTACTAATCCGTCCGCTGTCTTTGAATCAGATGTTTCCTGATAGAAAAACAAAAATTTATTTGAAAAAAGAAATAGATTTTATAATATTAACATCACTTATTTACGGATAAATAATTAAAAAAAAGTTCAGGAAATCAATATTAACTAAAAATTTATTACCTCAGCTAAAATGCGACGAATACCTTCGCGCGGAGCATCTGCATAACGTTCTGGATCTTCAGATAATAATTTTAGTGTTCGTACTTTACCATTTGGACAAATGCAAAGTACATCCGTAAAAGTACCACCTCGATCGATTGCAAAAAAATATTTACCACCCATTTCGAAGTTTATTTATATGAAATTAATTTTATATTTGTATTGCTGACACTATTATTATTTTTATTTTTACGTTTTTATTTTCGATGATTGTTCTACAAATTTAAAAACATTTTTTTTTTATTATTTAATCGATTTATTTAAAAAGATAATGATATGAATATATGAATAATATAAATTCTATGTATGTTCAAAATTAGTCTAAAAATAAAATTCAAGCATAAAGAATTTTTCTAATTGAAATAGAAATTCTCAAAACTAACTTAATGTGACATCAAATTGGCTAATTTAAACAAATAAAACAAATAAAACAAATAGATTGTCCAATCATCTAATGCGTGTAGTGAGACAATCACGTATTAAATATGTACTAAATACAGTTCAGGTTTTTTGCTCGTAATATTTCAATGTAATGTAAATGATAATCTTTTTCTTTATCAATTTTATTACTGAAAAATTGATTAATATTATTTTCAGAGTTACAAAATTAAGTAATTTAAAGATTATAATATAATTCAATTAAAATTTGTAAACTCGTTGAAACTTGCATGTAAGTATTTAAAATAAAATGAAAAAATAAAATACAAACAAGAAAAAACTAATTCATGACTCAAGAAGTCATATGGGATGGGATACCTATTTTATTTTGACATTAATTACTTTCTTTATCATTTATATAGAATAATAAGTAGCTTTATCACAATATGGTAAATCTGATTAACTTACTTATTTATTTTTAATTGCAAATACTTACATACTCATACTTAAAACGTATTCACGTCAATTATGTACTTGGAGTATGACAACAACTTTCGACATATTTATTTTGTTTAGTCAATTTAAAAACTAGTGATTTGATAGAAGAAAAAAACATATTTTCTTTCCTTATATTTTTTCAAAACCTTTCGTGTCGTTGACGAATGGTACGTTTTTTTATGGTTTTTTCAGAATCATAAGTATTTGATAATGTGTATTTGATAGTATGTGTTCATCCTTTGTAACCTTTGCTTTGGTAAATCATATTAATACGAAAGATTAATTCATAAAGATTATTGGCTCAATTAAATCTATTGTTATTTAAATTTAAATTGACTGTTAAGTATAACAATTGAGATGTTTCTATTTCCATTCCTCGTTCGTTTTTAAACTCCTGAATTTTTGATTCCAAAAGAATATTTAGTATGTGTTTATTAAAACCTTCAAATTATCTGTAATTCATTTATAAGAACATTGAAATCTATAAAGACAAACCCATTAATATAAATTATCATCGAGAGTAAATCTCATTTAATTAATGAAAAAAATTATAAGAATAACAATTATTATGATAAACAGTTATCGTCTAACTGATATAAACATTTTGCAACGGTATTTTTTTTAATCGGGATAAAAAAGCACCACATCGAATCTCGAAATTTTAAACAATAATTAAAATATGCAATTTCTTTTAAAGTAAGAAGTAAGTAAATAGATTACCCAAGAATAAGTGTATGTAAACGCAATATTTTTTTTTTTTTTTGTAAAAATTAACAGTTTTTACGACAAAGAATATAATTTGAAGTCCCTTATAGCTTTTGACTAAGAACTATAAAATATAATAAAGAAAAAATATTCATTTTTTTTTCTAATAGCTTTAAGATTAAATTTGAATAATTAAATATTTAAAAATGTTTTACATATTTTCTTTATTTAATCACAACTTAAATAAATATGGTAAATACTTAAAATGTTATGCATACAGAAATTTATTAAAAAAAAAAAAAAAAAGAAGAAAATTCTATAACCCACCAAATTTTTTTCGCATATTTTATTCTAATAGCTTAAATTTTGTATTATAATCTATATAATAAAGTTCAAGTAATTTAAAGCATGCATTCCATATTAGTTCATTACCATAAATTATTATATTGTATAACCTCCTTTGCCATAATTAATTTTATCTCGTCATAACTGAAATACTTTTCAAATATATTATCCAATATTATCAGAGCGCTTGTATGTATAATATATAATATATAATATATAATATATAATATATAATAATAATAATAATAATAATAGAATGTGGTACCTATCCAATATAATAACGATAATAATATGATTGGTACTTAGAATTATCTAGTATTATGTAAGCGTTATAGTGTTATTAGTATGTATACTTTCATTATATTTGGATTATAGTTATTTGCGTGGGTATGCGTTAATCATTTATAGAATATTTTATGTAGTATTCCATACCTGTGTTTTACCTCTTTACTGCATATTTTCTTATAATAATAATAATAAATTTCATTATGTTTTCAATTTTATTATAATTCATTTCCTGAATAATACAAAAATTTTATCTGAGAGATATAAATATTAATAATAATCATAATACATAATAATAAAAAAAAATATTATTAAACTTTTTGGAAAAATATTGGAATTTCATTAATTTTTAATTTATTATTTGCAGGTTCGTCTGATGGAAGTTCGAGACGTTTTTTAACGGATTTCTTACAAGAATATCCAACACCTGGTACAGGACCATATTTTGACACAACCATTCCATCAAATATTACAGGATTAGTAGGAAAAACAGTTCATCTCGTTTGTAAAGTTAAAAATTTAGGAAATCGAACGGTTAGTAGAAATTAATTATAATTATTTTAATTTTTATAAGAAGTATAATAAGTAATATTTTAAACGGTTATAACTAGATATTAAACCTTGAATTTCAAATATAACACTTTAATGCACTTTTTTAAATAGTGTAGTTATAAAAAGAATTTAGAATTTGAAGAGTTTTTCTCAAAAAAAGTTGATTATTTTTATTATAGATCTGCATCTTTTCATACATTTTTCATAAGATTTTCATACAAAACCTTTAAACCCCCAGCGGCATGAGCTTCCATCCTTCCCTGTCCGATCGATTTCATATTATACGGATTTCCTTTTTGTATTCAAAGGAAAAAAATTAAGAGGATCGTCAGTAAAAAATTCCGAAATTTTAAAATTAAAGCCCACTCAGGTACATATATATTTAAATATTGACTGATGCGTTATTTAAATAATATTGGAACAAATTCGATTTATATAATTATGCGTAAACATTCGGAAATTAGTAAAAATGCAAATGCTTTTAAAAATAAATAAAAATCCTTATATTGTACAATATTTACATTATATACATTTTAACTTAAATGATTGAATATATTTTTTTCCGCACAAATGGCTTTAAGTAATTTACTTTTCATATTATACATATTATAATTCAATTTATTTGTGAAATAATCGATCATATTATCAGATGTTTTTTTTTTATTATTATTTTAACCTGAGACCGCCTACAGATATTTTATTTTTCCATTTTATATGAATATTAAACAAATAATTTTTCTTCTATTTTATATATTAAAGAATTATCCAATATTTGTACATCAACCGTTTAATAATATGTAATAATAAAAAAAAAAAGAAAATAAAGATATTCTTACAGAATGCCATAGAAAAAAAAACACTTACTTATAAATGTATTTTGCGTGCAGGCTATCAATGTAATTAATCAAATTCAGAATCAGCTATAAAAATATTTTAGAACACATTTTCAGTACATATTCGAAAAAAAAAAAAGTATTGCGAAAGCATGATATTATTGTAAATCACTCAATGGAAAATTTTCTAAATCCAAGGAATTTTTATTTTCATTTTTAGATTTCCAATTTTCTTCTATACGTTTGAAAAAAAGAAATCATACTCCACGTACGGTTCCCTCACATAATATTTTCAATATAAGGCGATTGAGCTCACAATATGTAATACAAATTTATTATTATGTATGTAGCGCGGCACCTAAGAAATGTATATATCTGATATGAAAAATCTATTTTCTACATAAAAGTTTACAACTCAAAACTAGTGTAGTTTTTTCTTTTTTCCACTTCCTATATGTGCCTGTGTGCAAATGCATGTAAGTGTTTGAATGAAAACAATTTACTTTGAATATGAAACATTCTCCATATGGATATGGTTTAGATTGTTATCAATATAATTTTACTATGGAAAAATAATGTAGAATAACTGTTACATAAATCAGTTGAGACATGAATTTGATTTGTGCTAATAAATTTGTTTATCATAAATTTTTGAAATTTCATTTTCCAGTCTTCTTTACTTTTTGCATTTAATAAAAAATAAAATAATGTAGAAAAAAAAAAGAAGACACTTGAGAAAACTAGTTTAAACTGCTTATAGTTCGTCTGAAGTGTAAAAAGGAAAAATGATGATTTATTATTTTTCAACATTTTACGAGTAAAAGTTTGTTTTACTTTCCGCTCACGATGCAAAGTTAATTTCTATATTTGCATTT
>JAABKK020022573.1:0-16091 GCA_011634745.2 Catotricha subobsoleta | reverse complement strand
ATTTATTTTTATTTTATTTATATATCATACAAATACATATCAAAACAAAAACCTCTGCTTATTTTCTTTTCAAATTGTTTAATTTATAGTGCATATTATCTATATAGAAGTAATAAGTCTGTAATAATTGTTGTTTTGACTAAACAGCTGCTTTCATTAACACACTTTTACTAGAAGAATTTCCTGGTAGTTAATATACTATTTGTGTTAAACATAGTGATTTTTCAACTAAAATTGTACAATTTTGTTTTTTTTCCCTTTCCCCTTTCTTTTGTATTCTATCAAATAAAACAGTGATTTAAACTTTATAAAGCATTTGAAATGTTTCTTTATACTCATTAATCATTCTCTTTTTAACATGCGAATAAATCATATAGTTTAAAAATAAAAACATATATTATTATGCACTCACACTCCATACCCATCATGCAACGAACAAATTAAAGTTTTAAACAGTAGTTAAATTAATTTGATTATAATTCTAAATGAAATTGTTTTGAACTGTTTTTGAATGATACATTGTTTAATCTTATATACCTCTAGTCGTTTATTTGTTTTAATTCATGAGATAATTTCTTTTGAATTATTTTCTACAACTAAACTAGCAAATTTCGATGATAATAATTTCTCAATTCTATTTCTATTGGTAAGACATTTTATTCATTGCTCAAATAAAAATCTTTAACCTTTTCACAAAGTATTTACTTTACAAACCATTTACAACTAAAATAATATTAATGATTTAGTTTTTTGCTATGAATAAATCAATTTAATCCTGTACCTCGGTATCAAATAAAAATTACTAATTGAAACAAAAATACCAAATAAATACCAAAATATCAATTACAATTACAGTAAAAATTACTTCCACTCAAGTTATTCCAATGATAAATTGTTTTTGTTCTGTCTTAATAAAAATTGGTAGTTCATTTATTTTAGTTACTGCCGGAAAAAGAATATACAATCAATAATATATTAGAAGAATTATATGGGGCTGAAAATTCATTGCAAACACTTTTCCGCATTCATACACAAAGAAAGGAAATATTATGAAGCAAGAAGCAATGTTTAATAATTTGGGGTGATGTAATTAATAATGATCTATTATTTCAATTACGACACAACATTTCTACCATAGATTTCATTTAAATAAGAAAAATTTGTCTCTGGAGATTTTTAATCAAGTGAAATAATTTTTATTCCGGTTCGAAATGTACAATTTGATCATAAATTTTGTAATTATGCTGCGATGATGGATTTTATTAAAAAAAAAAAAAACAACAACAAAATATAAAATGAAAAATAAAAATAGAATCGGAAATTATTACATAAAAATATGAAATCAAATAAAAAAGGTATCTCCCGCCATCATATTATATAATAAACTGAGGCGACGTAAAAAATATAAACGAATGAACTTCTGAAATAGAATAGCACATTTGTCGCTTTTTTATGTTCATTTCTATCGAAACTTTTTTTTTTTTTCTTCTCTAGATACCGTATATCACAAAACATCCTGCATATAAAAGAAAAATCTTATATATGTGCACACATTAAATGTGTTTTGCGCGTGTAAGTAAAAACTTATCTGTAAATATTATTACATAAATATCAGTTGGTTGATTGTATTTGTGTATGAATCGTATCTATTCAGCTCAACAGAAATCTATATATAATGTCCTGTGGCTTATATATTGTTATTTATAAGACAGAGTCAATATACTAAAATGTAGTTAGTAAAACAAAGAATATTTTCCGTCACATATTCCCATTGGGTAGATGGTGTGAGAGTATCCTGTGTCCATATATATTTGTTATATACATATTACCTTAACGAATAAATTTATATCCAAAGAATTTATGGCGATAGATTTATTTGTGGTCAACGCAGGGAAAATACTACCTATCCCATATCTATCCATTTTCTTATAGGATCATTATATGGAAAGACAATATAAGAAATACATAGTTTTTATTGGTTTTGGAAGTTTTCCCCGTTGATAAAATTTATTGGTATTTGTGTGAGAAGAAAATAATAATAATAATAATAATAATATAGAATTGAAGTTACCATTTGCAAGGCTATATCGAAATGTAGGTACATTTGTAATGTGATGGTCGTTTAGGGTTTTTGTGTTATATTTATTCTTCTTTTTTTTTTCTTCCGTTATTAAATTTTTATTGTTATTTAAAAGGGTCGTTTTATGGTTAAAAGACATTTCTTTTATGACGATTTGTCATGTTTTCGAAGAAATGTTACCGCAAAGTAATGCATTCATTTGTATCATAATATTGCTGAATTCAACGATGTTCCTTTTTAATTGGTAGGTGGATTTGAAACCTAGAATTACTCTTTATTTGTTGATTTCTGCTTCGCTTATTTCTTAACAAGAATACTTTCATTGTGAATTTATCAAGAAATCTTTCTCTGCTCATCATCATTTATATTTCTAGGAATCTATGTTGTAAATGAAATCGTTAAGTCAGTAGCGGTATTTGACATTATTAAAAAAAATCTTTGTAATTTATTGTTAGCAATTTGAGATTCTTGTAAGTTTTACAAAAGGAGAAGAACTACAAAATAATAGAAACGAAATGCATTAGAACTTAAATGATTTAATTAAGATCTTCTTAAGAAAAAAAACATTTTTAATATCAACCAAATGTTGTTATTGCTATATACAAATAGCTAGGAAATTAAAATCAAGAAGAGCAGAAAAAATAAATAATAATAATAAAATAATAAGGAAAAATAAGAAAACTGGAAATTAAAATAATTTTAAATGTTCATCAGATTCATAATACATACACATATAATTGCAAATTCCAAAAAGTATATTCTATTTTCTTTAAAAAAATATATTTGGTATATTAATTTTTACCGAAAATAATAATGGTTGTATTATAAACATTAATTTCATACTTAATTACCCTCGAACATGTTTTCTGAAGAAAAATATGCAAATTATTTGAAAATGTAAACGTTGAAATTAACAATTATTATTATTATTCCAGTTGGAAACATGAAATGGGAATATTTACGTAGAAATGTTACTGGTTTTGTCTATTTTTCAAATACGTCTGCTTTATCAAACACATTCAGAGCAATATTTTTTTTTGTCATATTTTTTCTTTCCTGAAAAACATTTTTTTCTCTTCAATATGCTTTTCGTTTGGAATCGTGTTCAATGTGTTCTGTGCCCACATACATTATTACTAAAATATTGTATAAAACAAGCAAGAGAAAATAAAAGAACACAAAGTCATAACTGCTTACATTTTGTGTCTGCAAATTCTTATTTTATTTTATTATTTTGTATCTCGAGTGTTTACGTTTCACCTGGTTTTGTGCTGGTTGTCTTGTACATTTCTAGGCATTACACCTATTGGGTGTGTAATATCTGCTGCAGTAAATGAGGGAAAGCAACATTTTTAATTTCGACTCAGATGTTTAGATCTCCAGGGTATTTACATTAACAAAAAAAAAGAAAAAAAAGAAACAAAAAACAAAAGAAATCTTTTTTTTTATGCAAGCTTTGCGTTCTTGTTAATATTACATATTTTTCAAGATTTTTTTTTTCTTTTTGTTTTATCTTTTCCATATTATTTATACGTTCCACATGAACTTATAAATATTATGTTCATGTAGTTAAGTTACACAAAATAATGATATATTTATCAGTTAGTGTACAACCATACAAGTATAATATGATGAATGAAAATATATATAATTATATATATTTTGTTACATACTCTCATCTCTTGTAAAAGGATGGTAAAATAATTATTCAGTTAAGGAAAAATGTAAACACACACAAAAAATAAAACGTAAAGAAAAATAATGTTGCAAGAATAAATATTGCGATGAAAAAAAGGATGGAAACAGGTGCGTCAGTTATAAAGATGAGCTAAATAATAACCGTTTTCTATTCTTTTTTTTACTTTTTTTTTTTTACTTTACTTTTTCGCTTTAACGTTCGGGTATGTATTTGTAGAAAATTTAAGATTATTAAAGTTTTAAAAGATTTTTTAGAAAAAGTTAACAGAAATTATCGTATAATACGCAGATGTTATCTTAAATCTTAATTGTATATAATTAGAACGAAATGAATTAAAAGCATTTGATATTAATTAGATGAAATTTCCTTTGTTAATAATTTCTAGATTAAAAGCAAGCGACCGATAAAATGATCACTATGGTGATACGGTTGATAAATTTTTATTGGAAAAAATAAAATAAAATAATAAATTAATGTATTTTTCAATGTATTTTAGCCAGTTTAATGTACAGTAATTTTCATGGTGAATTTATTATACATTTCTAATTAAACTTATGTTTCTGCTTTATTTAATTTCTATTAAGTACCGGCCTATACCTGCACTTAAGCATCGCTTTACTTTTCTATTTCATTATCAAATATTAAAATAACTGAAAAGCTTTTAAATTTAATTCGACAAAGAAAATAATAATAGAATGTAAAATAACCATTACAAAAGCGGTTCTATAATATTTATAAGCTGAAACACTTTGCTGCACACTTAGAAATATTTCGAATATTGAAAGAAAAATCCCTTGGTTTTTTTTTTTTCATTTGAAAATTTACTGAAAAACATTCTAATAAATATTATTTTAAGTTAAAAGCCTGCTTGGTGCGGATAAAAATGTAATTGGAAGTAAATGGAAAATTTTAAAGAATAAAGCACAAATACTGTGACAGTATTAATCTACAGGCCATTTTCTAACATTTTCTCGTAACCTATATTTGCGATGAAAACATCTGCCACCGAATAACAGAATTTTATTATGTTTTTACAAAATATTTGAACAAAATTTAACTTATCTTATCAAATAGAATTTAGTGTAAATATTGTAAATGTCGATAATTTCTTTTCTATAAAAGACTGATTACATTGGCCATTGCAGCCAGCTTTTAATGCTTACTTGCTTTTACATTTTTTTTTTTATCAGAATAAAACACGTTCAATGCACAACCCCACGACACCCCACGACACAAATAAGAATATACAAAAAAAAAAAAAAAAACTTTTTAAAAACTTTTCTATATAATTTCCTGACGTGCGCTCTTTTGCTCCTTAGCTTCACATTATGGTTGTACACATTTTTCGCTTCAAAACTTTACAATTTAGTACTTTTACCATACCTCAAATTATATTATATATGATTGTGGCTGCATATACTACCTATATAGTGAAAACTGAACATTACATTACTACTATATCTATTCAACATTTTATAACGTCAGTTGGTACTTTATTCGAGTACAAATAATATATATGACTTCCCACAATTATGTAATAAATTTTTATTTACCACTCACCTTAAAGAGAGAAGTAGCTTTTTCAATTTACTTTTCCTCTGTGAATGTGTGTGTATGATTTTTTTTTTCTCCTATTCGTATTCTTTTATTTTATTTCTGAAAACCAACATGAATAAAAATACCGCTTTCCACTCCGACAACGACGACAACTCCAACAGAACACAAAAATTAAAGTGACAACCAGATGAAAAGTAGTTGTGTAATGAATCCCTCTTATACATATAATATAAATATGTACAAAAATATATAAGATTGGTAAAAATGTAAAGGTAAATTATGTTTGCTAGTCGAACACAGTAAAGAACCATATTGAGATGAGTACTGAGTGGATAACTGGATACCTATTTGAGACAGAATTTATGTTATGCTGTAAGCGATTTATTATATAAGATATAATGGTTGATATCATCATGAGTCAAGTGTATTAATAATAAAATCGTACCTATTTTAAATCAAATTTTAGATCTAAAGTTTAAAAGTTTTTCAACTGCAAAAGTTAATGAAAGCTGTGGCTATTAAGTGAGAGAAAATGTAAGAAAATTATAAAAGTATCCTTCGAATCAAGTATTTCTGATGTGATTTTGTTACCGATTTATTGATACATATCTCTTATAGTTCATAATAATGAAACCATTAACTAAATTTAGAATATTAGTGATAATATTCTGATTAACCTTGCAACTAACTAAATAATAATAGTAAAAATATTCTTTTTATTCTCTTTACAGAACCAATAACCGAAATTCATGGTGGCCCTGATCTTTTCATCAACAAAGGTTCAACAATAAATTTAACTTGTGTTGTTAAGTATGCACCTGAGCCACCGCCAGCGATGGTCTGGTCACATAATCGAGAGGTAAACAAACTTCCTTTCAAATCGTATTGCCTCAACAGCCAACAATATAAAATATTGTAACGATTGAATAAATATTTATCAAATATATTATAATGTGAAATGTTGTTTATTCCGGACAATCAATAAGATTATATTGTATAACCTTCTATTTTAGTATCTATTTATTGGTATTCTTTTATATTATAATGTTTACCTCAATTCAATGTTGTATAACATACAGAAATATATAATATTGTGTGTGCATGCTATTGACTTTTTCGTTTTCGGCTGTAGGTATCAAACAATAATTTTTTTTTTCTACTGTTTTTCTTCTCCAAAAAAAGGTAATAAATTTTGATTCACCGAGGGGTGGCATATCGCTAGTAACGGAAAAAGGACGTCTTACAACAAGTCGTCTTTTAGTCCAAAAAGCTATACAGAGTGATTCAGGATTGTATACGTGTGCACCATCAAATGCCAATCCTATTTCCGTTCGCGTTCATATTTTGAATGGTAAGACTTTTTTTCTTTTGTATTTTATTTTTGGTTTGTTGCAAACCTCTCGAAATTTTTTTTATATTTTTGCTGAAAATAGTTTTTTTTTTTTCTTTATTTGTTGAAATATTTGTTATTTTTTTTAGGACTTTTTGTTTAAAGAGAAATTATTTTTATGCTGAAAATATTGTTTTTCTTGTTCCGATTATTATCTTTTTTTTTGGTATGTAGAAATATTATTAAAATAGGTCACTATTAAATTTTCATTATTTTTAGGTTTTATTTATATAACATTTTCATATTGATTCAATAATAATAATAAACGTAAATTTCAGCTTATGTATGTGTCTTTTGATCCTTATTGTAATTTTGTTGTCTGGCGTCTCCTTCTGTATCAGAGAGTAACAGCTGATTTTCTATATTTTCTTATTTGTGTTATCCGGAAAATTTATTAGTATTAGAGCAGTAAACGATAGGTTTTCAACAGTAGAAAACATAAAAACAAATAACTGTATTATATTGATCTTTCTATTATGCAGTAAAAAGGGTTCAATAATAATAATAATATAGTAGTGTTGATTTTGATAATACAGTTTGTTGATATAACTTTATATTTAATTGTAGAAGACTTGGTAAAAGAATTTATATTTTAATAGGCTTAATCCGCTTTTTTGGGTCAAATTTATTTAATATTTGAAATAAATTCCAATTTTCTGCTGCATCATTGCGATAAATTTCAAAGGGTATAAATATTCGTAAAGTTTATGCCTACGCTGATTATTATTATTTTTTTTTTTTTTAGCCACGTTGAGCTAAAATACCCGATAAATATATTATAAAGGTTTTATCGTAAATTATAATTACATTTTTTTCTGTTAAATATATATCCATGAGTTAACAAAATGGTCAAAAATTAATCCTTTCCAATAAAAAAAACGGTCAATCAAAGGTATTAACTAAAGAATTATTTTCTCATTAGAAGATTAGTATGGGCTTTGAGCAATTAGATAGGACGAAAAAGCAAAAAAAAAAAGAAAATGTTATTTATCATTCATTATTTAGCTGGACTTTAATTTTCGAATCGCTTTCTAGGAAAACTTCAACCATTTCCAACAAATATGCTACTAATAGAACTATTGTCCAGTCCACATTTCGACTATTGTTTATTATTTTACAGCTGTCAGCTGTTTTTTTTTTTGTCTGTTATTTATTTAATTCCTTCCAACAGGGAAAAAAAAAGTATAAAACAAATTTAATTAAAATCATTCATCCATTAATCTACTAGTTATGCACATTTGTTTCAGGAGAACATCCAGCTGCAATGCATCATGGAATATCAAATAACAAACAACCAAACACTGTCCTTCTAGTATATACAACAATATTATTATATGTTTATCAGAAAATACGATGGAAACAGTTACAATTCAAAACTATTCTAACATAAATATATAGTCAAAGCTAAAAGCTTTGTTTTAAAAGATTGGTATTTATTTCATTATTTAATCAATACAACAACAACAATAACAAATTGATATATGCGACTTTGTAAAAATATTCGAAAAGAATATTTTTTTTGTGAAAATTCAATGTATAAAATTTGAAATTAAATCTTAGAATATTACCATTTTTCAACAATTTAATAGAAACTTGTATATTATATATACAATAAAAAAAAAATAAAAGAAGAAAGAAATAAAGGCACGTTTACTGAGACAGAACTGTCAAAAAGATAATTTTCGATAGATTGTTGTTTAGGAGACTATATACAAGAAATCACAATAAATTAATTTATCATTGGTGGAATATATTTAGCGAATTAGTTAACTCAGTGCACATCATAGTCAATGAGTTTAAATATTTCTTTTCGCAAATTTAACAAAAAAATAAAAAAATTATCGTGACTTTTAATATAATTTCATAGAATTGATTCTAAATTAACAAAAGTGTTCCTATTTGTCAGTTAAACATTCAACAGAACTTTCTACAATATTATTTAAAAATATGTGGTTTAGTTAATCGACGTCATCGGCACCACATACATCAATCCCATTTATAAGAAGGTGCAGTTATCAATTATCAACCATTCAATCAACAGTAAAAATCAAATCACTTCGATTGTATTGCAGCATCTAAATACCAACTAATACCAAAACATACCAAAAGAATTAAATATGTAAAATATATAATTAAATTTATTATAAACTAAGCAAAAAGTCAAATTAATTACATTAAAACTTAATAGAATAATATAAAGGCAAAAGAAAAAAAAAATAGAGTCTGTATATAAAATCGAAATTAATATTTAAAAAAAAAAAACACACAATATTTATAATTACATTAATTATTAAATTTAAAATAATATGAAAAGAAATTATATTTGTAAATAAGTTAATTGTGATAAAGACTCAGTTTTATACTTTAAGTATAAATTCAATAATAAACCAAAAATAAAAATAAAAAAAGTAATAAATAAAAAAATGTTATCAAGAAAAAAAAAATGATTAAATTGAGTTTAAAAGAGGAACGTTACAAATTTTATTTATATTATTCGAATGAAGAAAGTGTGATGGAAATATTTTAAACATTTTATGGACTCAAATAAAATTATGTTGGTGAATTGAATATTTATATGTATGTGTTTTTTTTTTCGTTTATTTTTTTTTGCACTCTCTCTCAATTTGATAAAATTGAATTGTATGCTCCACGGGGAATTAATACTTTTGAATGTTCATTTTAGTGGATTCAACAGCTATTGAGTGAATTCAAGAGCACTTCTATTAGGTAAGGTGTACATAAAGTATGAAGAAAAATGAAGAGGTATGAATGGTTGCGGTTCTTATTAATTCAATATTTATAATATTTGAAGTCATTGAAATTTTTCGATATTCTGCTAAATAAAATATTATTTGATTTGAACAATTATGTTTTTCATTTGCCTGTTTATTTGCATTAGGTTGAAGTTGAATAATTTTATTATTGAAAAGTGTATGATTTTGTCAGCGGCAAGTTGAAAAAAAAAATGCATAAATATTTAAAAATATCTTAAATTTTAATTAACAACACTTATGTTTGAAAGCTTAATTGAGGTGAATTTGTAGCAAAGTCAATAAAATATTAATGGATTCCATGTGCTCAGAGTTTGTTGTTACGACATATCTAAAATCGACATTACGATTCATAAGCATCCAAATGAATAAGTTTTTAGGAGTTTCTACAAAATTCTCATAGCTTTAGGATAGACGGAGAACATTGCAGATAGTCTAGAAATATAACTTCTAATGCGCTGTATAAGTATAATGATCCCAATTTGTAGGCATACATTCATATAAAAGTTAATAGTACAACTATTCGTTCAACGTATTCTAGTATTAATGACACACAAGCTGAAACTAAATGAAACTATTTTAGACATTGTTAAATTTTCTTAGCAAACTAGTTAAAATTGTTGCCTTTAATATTTAAAGAAAAAAGTGGACGAAAAAGAATATCAGCTTCCAATTTGAAAACTAATAAGAAAAGTAAAAAAAACAGGAAAAAGAAAAATCACTGCGGCCTAGTTTGAATTTAGAAAATAAAATATTTGGCTTAGCCATCCTTTTAAAACAAACCAAACTTATATAATTATTGTGGCTTAAATTGGTCGAACGTACAAAAAAAGTACCACTTGACCCAAATTCAACATACAATAATATTATGGAAATATTTTATAAAACATTATAGTATTATTATAACAGACAGCCCAGTATAGTACACTAGTGTCAGTGCCATGGTGAGATATAGGATCCAACGAATAGGATTAAAATAGTATAAATATATTTATATTTATATGTACATTGTACAATGTTACGTTCTTTTTACAACGCTGTTATCATATAAACGAACGAAAGAAATGAAGATAGGAAGGTATGTCTGTTATTTTTTGAGATAATAATATCAATGCTAAGACATTATACACTTTTAACAGAAAACCATAAAAATACAACAAAGAGACGAAAAATTGTTTTTATTTTTCCCAGATTTTCACACCCTACCTAATCGTATTTATGCACCATGATATTATTATGTTGTTGTGTTATTTTATTTTATATCCAAAACATTTTCTATAACCCAGCATTACTTTTTTTTTGTTCTCTTCTTCGTTTTTTTTTCTGTAATATAGAGACATAAATATAGATATGTATAGCATATAGAATATAGTTGTGAGTGGTTGATATATATTTTGTATGTTTGGGTTATATTGATTTTGGAAAAGAAAAACAATAATAAGCCGTTGCGGCATAAAATAACACAAAATCAGTCCACATTTATCATTTTGCTGTATAAAATCAGCTAACACCACATAGGAATTCAAAATAATCAATCAGTCTGACCTGTCATACAACGGGAAGCTTATTTCATATGGTTTAACAGTTATATTATATTATTGACTTCGAAAGTTTTTTTTTTTTTTTATTATTATTATTATTATTATTATTTTGCGGGGCCTTTTATTGCTGCTGTTTGTCGCTTTTTGTATATGGGTGGTTATGCAGCGTTCCTTTATACTTCCGACCACATGTCAGTCAGTTGCTTTTGTATATTATTAATATTCTTTATATTAAATTTTACCTGCTGTTAGTGACTTCTTTCATATATATTTTTAATATCTACATAAATTAAATAATAAAACTTTGTTTGTTTTCGTGTGGTGATTCTGGATAATATTTTCTTGGGTGAAAAAAGCATGACAAATTTCAATTTAATATGTACATTTCTGTAAGTTAAAAAAAAAAAAAAAAAAATATTAATGGTTCCTCTGGATGAATAATATATATGAAACCGAATAGTTCGAAAACAGTTAAAAAAAAAAAACAACGATAACAAAACTTTAAGCTAAATTATCAATGGCATACACATTTTATGAGCATTGATTTGATGAATTGGGCTTATGAAATTAAATATTGAATATTTATAGCATTCGTTCAACAATTGTTCAAAATTGATGTTTAACAGTATTTAAAAAACTGTAAAAAGAGGCCATGACATTGCAGAATTTTGTTGATCGAGTAATAAGAAGCATTCAATATTATTGAAAATACATAATATTCAAATATTAATATTAGAAATATTAAATACTGAAATATTATCATGATGCGTCATGTAAATCCCAAGTCTAATTTCAAATTAATTTTTAAATTTAGTTTAGTTTCGGTTAACTAAACTAACAAAAATATATTTCATTTAAAATGATTAATCACACCATTTATTAACAAATACAAAGCCGCTTTTAATTGCATATATGAAAAGTCTCAATATTATGATTAGGATATTTCAATACTCATTTATTTCTGTAAATATTTCTAGAAGCCAATTACCTAAATTGAAGCAGTACCTAATATAATAAATTGTAAATTTTTAATATTGTAATCATGTGTTGAATATTTAATAAATTTATTGATTTTGTATGCAAGAATACTTACTAAATATCATCAATAATTATTATTTATTAAACAATTGAAATAGAATAACGTAAAACATAACTAAATTCTATAATAATGCGTGGACACGTGTTAATCATAATATTCATCATTTAATATAATAATAGTTTGCAACATACAAAAGGCCTTATTCTACAGAACAGATAAATCAATTTCTATAATGTGGAAATGTCGCGTTGCATTAATTATCACAAATTATTGTACATTGTAAATGGGGGGTACCGCCTTGCAATATGCTGTTGGTAGGTGTTGGTGTATGTTGTGCTATTGTCTATATATATGGTAACAACGCCTACAAAACATAATACTGTATACTGTATACACACACTTTAAACATTTATATAAATAATTTCGATATTATACCATTTTCAGAATGCGGATGTGATATATTTGTATGTAGTATATTTAAAGACCTTCAAATTCATTATCATTAACTGATCATTTGCATTTTGGTAATTTGTAGGTAGATAGGCGCCTTCCATATTCATTCTCTATGTGTTAATATTTTATGGTTCTATCATTATCAGCAGTATATTATACAGAATCAGTCAAATCAAATTATTATCCTAGTTGAACTAGTTGATAATTTGAAAATAGAAATGAGCACGGATAATATAAAGTCTGTAAATAGTAAAATCTCTAGTAAACATCAATACAAAATGAAATAAATGCAATTTAATTGTTATCGTTAATCAAATTTATGAAACTGGACAATGTTTAAGTTTAAATTTAAATTTTGTTTTGTATTTCGTAGGTAATCACTTTATATATGATTTCGTTTGGAGGTAAGTATAATCTAACTGATTATAATTTCAATTCTAGCTGAAACCATATAACAAAATTTCGATAAATATCAATAAAGAGGATTAGAAATAATTGCTGGTACAATCCAATATATACAGCAAATATATTCTCGAATGGCAAATCCATTCAATGTGTTTATATATCGATTAGCCAAATTTTGTTTTATTTTATCCATTGTACTAAGAAAACCTGTAAAGCTTAGGTTCTGTGGTAGTTTTTGTCATTAAGGTTTTATATAAACGCAAATCTTTTCTTAAGCAAACAAGCCGCCGAAAACCAATATTCCTGTCATATCTATCCGGCGATAAACCAATTTGATAAGTTAAGCTTGTTTTGTTTCTATGTAAACAAGTGTGTTTTCCAATAACTACAACCTATTAAGCAACTTTCTTTAATATGAATTACTTGCGGAAAGTATTTTATATGGTCTTGTAATTTATTTAACGGTCCTTGGACAGTCATTTGAAATTTAATATGAATTGAAAGGTTTTTAAAATATAGTATAAAAATTTGCCTTTGTAGATTAATCATGAAATTTCTCGTTAAAACTGTTTATAAAATAAAATTATTTGCGTTAATGAAATTTTTATATTCGCTTAAACAACTAAAAACATATATTTCAAAAATAATTTCAAATAAACTTAATAAAAACTTCCTACTTAATTATATTTGAAAATATATTTTAGTAAATTATTTTCTCACCTTCCGTAATTCGCTTCGTTTCATATAATATTTTTCCTTTTTCCCTTCGAGTTTTCTTCTTTTTTTTTATTCCACTTCCTTTATATTTTCGAACTGAAAATGTACCAAGCAGATGTTAAAACTTGTATAAAAACTGGCAAAAGATAGATACTTTAATGTTCTTTTATAAATTATAGTGAATCTAAAATAAATATTAAAAATGTTCGTTGGTTCGTCCTGCATCATCAGTTCTATATCGTGCTATATTTAATTACTCAGCATTTTTAATTTATTACCGTTTTTTTTTTTGTATTCATTAGGTTCCCAGTGTGAAATGTTATTGTCCGCTTAACGCAGTTTATTAAGTACGTGCAAATAGCGTTAATTAGTTTATCTGGTATTTTGTTCCCTTGGTATTGTCAGTTAGGGGTGGTTTTGCCATAGTAGATAGTAAATTATCACTAATAATATATTATATTAGTTTAGTTTATTTTTACGCTGAAAACTATTTTGTTTTCTATTTAGTTTATGTATTGGCATCGCGTTCGATATTTATAACCATTAGCGGTTCTTTCTTATTTTTACGCACAAACACTTTAAATTTTAGATCCATTATGTATTCTTATGAAATTGTTATAAGTTGAAGCTATTGAAGCATTAGCAAAGGAAGTTATACAACAATCGAAAGGTAAGTATAATATCAATGGTTTAAAGTGTTATCGTGAAAAAAAAAACAAAACAAAATAGTCCGACAGGTATTTCATAGATAAATATCTGCTTCAAACAGTTAGTCGTAAAGGTAGAATTTCACATAGAAAACAGATGGTTGCATTCAATGTAATCGAAGAAAGCATTGTGCATGGTTAATAAGATCAAAGATGAATTTATAATGTATAAGTATTTATTCTTCAACGATCTATTGTTTCAAATTTAAGTGGAATTGTACCGTCAGAGAATCGTTTTTAAATTGTCTCAAAACTTAATCTGAGAAGTTTTCCTGCAATATTTATAGACAATCAACTGTAATCATTGCATTCACAATAATTTTTTACGTAATAAAAAAAAAACAATTACAAATAATAATTGGAAGATATTCGATATATGCATAAATTAAGTAAAGCTCATTTAAAATTTAAATTCAATACATCAAAACAACTTCTTCTGTTTTATGCGCTGCTTTTAATATTATTATTCAAAATAAAATGCATGAATAAAAAGAAATTAGCAATATTTTTTTTATTTAATATTATTTTTCAGTCACTTATTTTGTCTTCACTCTACAATCACATTTATATATGTATAAAAATTTATTGTGGGTGTTTTTTTTTATATTTTGCAAAATATTTATGGAAAGAAAAGTCTTTATATACATATTAAAATTATATTCATAGTTGAGAATTTATGTCGTATAAAATATGAATAAATGTTTAGAAAATTGAAAACTACATAAAATAATAATATTTATATATGTTTGCATATAAATATAAAAATAGTTGTTTTACGATTTGTTCGTATATTATTATTATTATGTGGTTAAATGTTTTATGTCTTTTATAAACTAAAACCCATACAATCAATGACTTACATACATATATATATATAAATATAATAAATAACTAATGCTATGCAGTTGTATGCAGTTTTGACATATTGTCCAAACGTCTACAGAATATTTTATCAACAAATATGAATACGCTCTTCATTTCATAGTTCAGCACGCTTTAGAAATGTTATGTTTAAATGAAATGGAGCTCAAGCAAGAACAATCCCAAAACGTATTGTTTTATAACATATTAACAACGTATACTTACAGTTACAATTGTATGTAATTTGTAATGATATAACATTTCAATTTGTTACAATGAGTCATTTTGGCACAACACTTTAACTTGATTCATTGTCTGTTATTCCAACAAAACGATAAATTCAATAAAAATGCATTATTTTCACTTTATTATTTTGGAACAATATCAAAGATTTTATGTAAGCAAAAATTTATAATATTCTCACGTCTTCCGAGTTAAATAATAGGAAACATATATGTATTCAACAAAACTAAACAAATTTTGTCATGATCATGACAAATAATACTAAATGTAATAGTTCATTTAACAATACATTTCTATTTGAAATACTATAAAATAATTAATAAAAGAGTATTAAAACGACCAGAGCATTAATGGTTTTTAGTGCGTGGTTTGAATGTATATTGTATCAATTACATGTGTTTGGTTAGTTGAAGAGTTATTATTTTACCATGCTTTTACAGTATATTTATTACAGAAAAAGATTGTCTAAGTTATCTAGCTTTTTTTTTTAAATATAAACCTCCACAATTACATGAAAATAACAAAGAGAAAACCCTTTATAGTCATATATACATATATTGTCATATTTTATTTATAGAAAATGCTTAAGAAAATTATAACTAAAATCAATTTTGAATGGTATTTTTTT
>JAABKK020022562.1:1449-17929 GCA_011634745.2 Catotricha subobsoleta | reverse complement strand
TTATTTTAAATCTTAAAGTAAAATATTGAAGTTTTGTTAATACATTCAAAATTTATTGGACTTAGAAAACTCTCCCTGTGCCCATAAATGTTTAATAAGCTTTTGCCACCTCAAGTAAAACGTCATTCGTACGGCGCTGAGGTATATACAATCACATATAATAGCTTATACCATAACACAGAGAATAATATAAGCTGTAGTACAACAGAAAAACTGCAGTCGAAAGAATTTTTTTGTAGTAGAACAATTCTGAAAATGCAGTTGAAATTTATATAATTATTTATTATTTATTTTCAAATTACTCCAATTTCGATTATTCTATTCCAACTGAGTGTTTCTAAAAGCAAGCGAAAACGACAAAAAAGAGGAAGATGCAAATAAGCAAACTAACTCCTTCGATATCCATAATTTTCAGTTTTAAATTTTCAACAAATTTAGGTTTCAAGTTTTGTTTTTTTTTCGCTCAGAAACATGTATCAAAATGGCTAAAATAAACTATTCGACTATATTCATTATTCATATATAGTTATATAGGTACCACATTTTTTAAGCGAACACAATTTTTCAGGTTGAATAGTTGTTGATTTATTAAATTCACTTCTTTGATTCATGTATATGAAAATCATTTTAAGTTTGATCGCTTTGTCTTTAGAGTGTTCAATGTTTTAGTAGAAATCTGCATTTTCTCATACATTTCTTCTCACCTTTTCATACAAAAATTCAAGCTCAAGCCCTGGGGCATGCCGTAAATATATGCAGTAATAATGGCTAAATCCGACGCCGCAGGAAAATTTTTCATAATCGACCCCCAATTATTTTGTGCTTATTACTCACTCCATATTTTTCATGCCATATTGATGAAATTCGGATCGATATTTGATTTATAAAAAATGCTTTTTATTGGGAGGTCAGAGGTATGATGTATGGGTCAGAGTTGCATCTCTAAAAATAAATGGGGGTCGATTATGAAGTATATATTTATGGCGTACCATAAATATGGTGCGATCTCGAACAACAACGTTTTCCTTTAAAAATAGCACTATAATTAAAATTATAGGGGTATTCATGAAACGTGTTATTTCGCGTTAAATCGTGTTATTTGTTATATTTTGTTTTTTTTTTCATATGGAGTTGGCCAGGAATATAACAAATAACACGATTTAACACGAAATAACACGTTTCATGAATACCCCTTATATTTCTAAAATAAAAATGTCAGTTGCTATAAAATTTTAATAATTGTGTATCTCACAAAAAATAATATGTTAATACGAAAAAATGATGAATAAAATTGAAAATTGATCATGAACATCAAGCCCCTAAATACAAAAACTCAACTCAAAATTAAAAAAAAAATCTCATAATACTATCGGTATCGGTAAGAGAAAATATAGGAAAAAGCATAGCCGATAGCTATCGCCGATACTTATTAGCGTCGATATCGGTATCGCTTTTGGCGATGGTTTCAAAACTATCAAGCCACAAGCCTGCTAAACTGCAGTCCAGACAAATCCCTATTTAACTCTCTGCCAGAACATAATAGTATAATTTTTGTATGCCATACCATAAATATAGCATAATTCAACTTCAACTTCGAATATAATTTGTGCAAGAAAAAGTAAAATATTATTGCATAAGTCATAAACTTATTTAAATGAAAATTGTTACATCGAGTTAGAGCTCTATTAACAGTGTAGGTAAGTTTGAAAGGAAAAACAATTGTCTATACTTACGTTACGTGCCTTTATCACCTAAATGATGATGAGATCGCGTTTAAAATTTATCGTTTAAACAAAACACAAATTAAATAATATTCACAAAAAGAAAATGAAGAAAACAAAAAACTTAGAAAAGAAAAGAAAAGTAGTTATAGAGAACTGAATAAAATATAGGTAGTTTTGTGAGTGTGTATAGCGCATCGCGCTATATCTAAATTGAAATAGTAATATAGACGGCGGTTGAAGAAAAATAAGTAGTTTTTATTAAGAACAGTCTGCTGTGGTGCGGCTGCTGCTATTGATATTATTATAAAAATAACTACATATATCTATATTTTCTGAAAATATACCAGTATTTCTCGTTGATATAGAAAACTGAATTTTTCAATATAATATAAAATTATATATTTAACACAAAAATACTCATACTCTCGGTACCCCACTATTTTTTGTTTTCCAGCCAAGAATAGAATTTTATGTTCGTCGGCGTCGTTCTCACCGAATATAAAAACGACAACAGCATCTAGCGCATCTTTAAAAACATTTGGCGGTTGTTTAGTCATTGAAAATCGCGAATCATCACCACCAACTTGCTGCTATTCAAATTCAATAAAAACGTCTTCGGCTAATCATCAAATCGCATATTATTCATTGCCGTTGAAGAAGGTACAACCACATTTACAATTGAAACAATCCGAATTATTACAACACCAATCACAATTAAATCATCAATTAAATGTACAATATCAGCAGCAACCGCTGCACCAGCAACAACAACAGCAACAACCAAAATCAAATCGAGACTTTTGTAAAAATAAAAAAATTTCGTCAACGACGACGGCGACTACATTCAAACATCATCACACCAACAATGAACATTTTATTAATAATAAAAACAAAAATTATGGTAATTGCATTGTGAATAGTGAAGATTGTTGTTGCTGTTGTTGTTGTTGTTGTTCATCAAATAATCAAAAGCGTAATGGTTTTTTAAAAAAGAAGAAAAATTTCCAAGAAAAATTCAATCATTTCGAAGAGAAAACACCACTACCAACGTTATTGTCGACATCGCTGCCGTCATCATCATCAGCATCATCATCGAAAGCAGTGCGATTAAATCGAAGCACTTTTAGCAGCTCATCTACAAATAATTTTGTTTGTATTTGTGATAATAATATTGTAAGATATTTTAATAATAATAGCTTGAATTTAGTTGATAATAAAAATGGTGATCATTCAAATACGGATGATAAATATTTCACAATAAAAAATCGCAAAAGTGATAAATTAACAGATTTTTCAAAAAAATCTCCGGCGTCACCAAACATTCATTACGATCACCAAAACGATGGAAACAGTAGAAATTATTTATCGGTTGATATAAATACCGATAGGCATATTGAACCGAATGAAAATGATTCAATAATTGAAATAACAAAAGATTCATTATGTTGTGATAAAAGTGTGATCACCCATAATGGTGAATATAAATTAACCCCAATATTAGACAAATATGTATTACATTGTAATGAATTTAATGGAAATTTAAGTGATAGTGGATTAAAACGTGATAGTAGTATTAATAGTTCTAGTGAAAATGGTAATAATGGTGATGTAGATCAATTACCACAAAATCTTAATCATATAGCAAATAAACAACATAAAGCGAATAGATTTGGTGAATATTTTGGTGAATTTCCTGATGACGATGATCTTAGTTATATCGATTCATCGGTTGCTGGTGATGATATACTATCTACATCATCTACGATAACAAATTGTGATGTAAGTACAACACGTGAATTAAGTGTAACCGTTAAACGTGCACCAGAAGACATAAATTCAAATAAATATAACGCAAATCTAGTGAAAATCATAAGTGAATGTGATGGAATTGAATCATCGGGCAACGACTCACACAGAACTCTTAATGAAACAAAATCGTTTTCTTATTCAGTTCCTACCGAACATAATATTTTTTTAAAACATTATCAACACCCAAATAATAATAACAATACAAAAAATCAAAATAATAATAATAATAATAATAATAATAATAATATTGTTGAAATTGGTGGTGGCAGTTCAGACTATTGTACCCAATTAAATGATAGTGTGTCATCGTCAATATGTTGTAACGACAACGACAAGTGTATTTTTAAATGTCGTTATGTGGCGACGTCGCCTAATAATAAATTACATTCAAAAAATGAAACAAATAATAATAACATCATCAGCAACAGCACCAATACTAAAATCGTTGGTGATGATGGTGGTAGTAGCAGCAGTAGTGGTGACGATTCTATTATAAATAATAAAAAAATTATTAACAAAAATCCAAAATTAAATACGCCAGTTAAATATAAACGTTTTGAATTGGATCAAGAAAAATGTGTGAATATAAATTATTTAAATGCGATTAGTCAATCAAATAAAACTAGTGATAATAGAGATGTTTGTCGTGAGAATGTGGATGGTGCCGGCGCCACAAATAATGATAAAATTGATGTTATAAAAAAGATTGAAGAAGACGAAGGTGTTTTCTTTGAACATAAAGCAATTCCAGTTGTTTTATTTGACAATAATAAATATCAACGTTATAGACGTGTATCGTTGGACAATTCATTTCCTTTGGGAAATAATTTAAACAGCTGTTATAAATGTCATGATTTTGATGTGGATTATAACGGCACACATCGACGATATGACAACTATTTGAATGAAAAAATTGTAAGTTATTAAGTATTTTCATTTGATTTAATTTTAAATTATGTTATATGCTTGTTTCGTTGTGTGCCCTGAACTTAAGTTAAAAAAAAGAATATATTTATGCCTATCGTTATTTTGTAGATCATTAGTTTACATGTGTAATAAGAAAACCAACAAATTTATTAATTTGATCAAATTAATCTTTGATTTTAAGAAATATTATTAGCAACATTTTGTAGAATTTCATCAGATAAAAAGTCTCGCATCTTTCTTTCTCTTTGGTATTTAGAGCTGTTTTTATTCAATCGAATCAAGTTTTATTTGTCAATTTACCTTTCAATCCAAATCCAAATTGATTTCAAAATTATTATTATTCAGTTATATGATCAGATCGATTGTTACAGATCTAATATGAACCGGTTCTTCTAAAGTCATGAAAGGACCGCTTATTTTTATTGTCTATAAGTGGACCGTTCCAATGTTTTTGGTTATTCTGCTCTTATTAGTTGTTTTCTTTTTGTATTTTTTTCTTGCTATTGATCTCGGTAGATTTCATTCATTTCTTTTAAATTTCTAGTAAAGTTTTTCTATTTTTGACATTTTCAACAAACATTAAGTATGTTTGTGTCTGCGTGATATATAAGGAGCAGAAATGGCAATTATCCAGAACAATTATACACCATCTGAATAGGTGGTCAAGATCAAAATATATACTCCAAAAGAAAACAACTATGTATTAACACTGTGAATAAATGTCACACCAAAAATGCCGTATTTGGTATTTTTTGTACATCATTACAATTTTGCGAAATGTTTTTATTGGAAGTACAGCATATAAATATTTATGACACATATAAGATTAATGTAATTTTTTTGATAAAGATAGAGAAAAAGGAATAAAACGCATTAGCGAAGGAACACATCATCTTAATAAAGGCTATTAGAATCCTTCTAAAGTCTTTGAGAACTGTTAAATGTGTTTTTTTTATAAATTTATGTCATATTTTGTTCAAAATAGTCTTATATCACATAAAATCTTATGTCGACTTCATTTTTGTAAGAAATTAAAAAAAAAAAAAATTCCGAGGTTCCTACGTTCAAAGAAAAAAAAGGCCAGTACATATATTTTCACAGAAATTTAATTCTGCGTTTTTTGGTATATTGACCTGAGTTCCAACTCAATATGTCAAAATATTGAAAAAAAAAAAAACCAGAAAATTGGGTCCCACGACCCAAAAACGAAATAGTTCAAAAAAAATTTGCCAAACCTATACGCATACTTGATTCTTTTTAAAACATTTCAAATTTCTCAAAAATGAAGTAAAATATTTTTTTTTTAAGAGAAAAGAATTCTGCGTATTGACCATCAAAATCCATCTACAGCAGGCCTCGGACTCCTCCTAAATTCCTAACTTTTCCTAATTCCTCCTAAAAACCTAATTTTCCTCCTAAATTCCTAATTTTTTTCCTAAATTCCTAATTTTCTTTCTCCTAATTCCTATTTTTATAATGAAAAATAAACGAATTTTACTATTAAAAAAACTCCTAATTTCTCCTAAAAAAAATCTTCTAATTTCCAAAAAAAATCTCCTAATTTCCTAAATTGTTTTTCACAATTTCCTAAATGGTTTTTCATAATTTGCTAAATAACACTAAGAAAACTCCTAACTTCTCCTAAATTTGTTCTCCTAACTACCTAATTTTTGGAATCCTAACCTGAGTCCAAAGCCTGCTACAGGCATCCGTGTTTTTTTTTTTCTTCTCCGATGCATGTTGATGGATTTTGATGGTCAATATACCAAAAGACGCAGAATATTTTTCTCTTCAAAAATATATTATTTTTTTTTGAACTATTTCGTTTTTGGATCGTAGGACCAAAATTTTTGACTTTTTTCTTGCACTTTTTTGACATATTGAGTTGGAACTCGGGTGTGTCAAAAATGAAGTCGTGTACCCAATCCATTGGTAGCTTGTTTTTCGAAATTTTTCAAATTTCTCAAAAATGAACTAAAATGATAATTTAAGTAAGAAGATATGTTAAACTTAGGGTAACCGTACGCTTATGGTCAATCTGGTGATGTATGTAATTGCTACCGAACAGTCCATTGAAAACTTATTAAAACTTTTCTATGCATTCATCTATCAAATTATTACTTATTCTATAGAATAATTCACCGCTAATAACAATTTTCATTGTGAAATATTTTCGGGAATAAATAAATAAATAATTAGTTGCAAATCGAAATAATAATTTACTGGAGGAAAGATTGCAATTAAACCAAAATCGTTAGCAACAATTTTTCACAGTGAATTTAATTACTTCCTGTTTTCGCTAGTTTGGAATAAAGTCTGTTTTGGGTTTGTCAGATGGGTTTGTCATATTTCGAGTTTGCTTAAACTAAGAAAGAAAAGCCAAGCGACCATTTTTCAGTAAAAAAAAAAAGTTAATATCATTTCTCATTTCTGCATACCAATTTCAAAAACAAAAACAAAATGATCGAATCCATTAAAATTATTTCGGGGCTATCCGCTCTTGGATAAGCAATTTCTATATACATATATTTTTATACCAAAGAAATTTGTACCCAATTTAATATTCGCAATAAAGAAAAAAAAAACTATGTATGTGCTGTTTAACGATCCGAAACACTTAAATCTCATTAATAAAATTATTTTTAAATTCATTTTTTCTCCTCTTACAAAATACAAAATACAACAAAAAAAAAAAAAAAATAGAAGAAAATCCGAAAGAAAGAAAACACACTAATGCAACTCGTACCGCACCGCGCAAATTATAATATTGTATTTATTTAAAGTATTTCGAGGTTTATTATGAATCATACCAACTTGTAGCGTAAGATCGCAAGATCGTAGTATAATTAAGAAGAACAACAACAACAAAAATACAAAAAAAAAAGAGCAAAGAAAAATAAAAAAAATAAATAAAAACAACTAGCAAAAGAAAAACATTCTGCTGCGTGTGTACATCATCTTATATCTAAAATGTATGCGGATGGGTGCCATGTGAGATGTAAAGACGTGATTTTATTATAAATATTAAATATATTATAAGAAAATTTCAGTTATTTAATAAAGTACGCGTAGATGTCCGTGTATTTGCATTCCAACTAACCTACATTTATTACTCTATTAATTTTTAAATAAATACGATAGAAAATAATGTACAAAAATTTTCAACAAAAAACAACCAAAAATTATCAATGAAATTAAATATTGTAATAATGGGGCATTAATAGAAATTTGTAAGCAGCAGGCGGTGTAGCTGCCTCAATTTCATTACTAATTAAACTACATTTTCATTATTTCATTTATTTTCATTTAACAATTTTTCTTTTCTTCGTGTATTTATAGTTATAAAGAGTTTATAAGAGATTTTAATTAAGTGGATTATGTGCGATTACTAATTCTATATTTTTTCACTATCAAATATATGTTTAATTTTGTATATATTGGAAATGAACGATTGTTTGCTTATTTGTGCTCACAGCGTAGCATATGATTAGCAGAGTCATTTTTTTTTTAAATGAAACTTAAATTGTATAAATGTATATATTTGGTGATTGCAATAGTTTAGAAGTATTTGGATTAGATTTGTATGAATTTATATCCTAGTAATACTTCCTTCATTTGGATTTCTTCCATTTACTTAATGAACATAAACCTTTCGAATTTATAATTAACAGAGAGGTCAAGAATTGTAAAAAAAAAAAAAAAGACAACAACATTTATGTCTGTTAGAGGCAGTCCCAGAAAAAACATTTTTTTCGAAAAGTTAAGCTCCCAGGACGTTTTCCTATACCATTACACTCCAAAGTAACGGAAACAAAATATATATAAAAAAAAAAAATTAAACGAGCCCCATCAATTTGAAAAACTGGTACTTAATTTTTTTATGTATTTTCTGGTTTATTTATCTCGAAATATCATCTAGATTCATATGAAAATCATTAAATTCATCATTAATATTTCAATCATTTCAATTTCTGATGGTACAACATAAATTAGATCTCCTCTAGCCAGTGCCCGGCTTGAGGCGGGTTCAACGCGTGCAATCGCACACGGCGGCAAATAAAAAGGCGGCAGTGGTTGGACTATTATTTTGAGTGTTTGGGGTTTGTATGAAGAAGAGAAAATAGTATGTTTTTTTAGTTTTTCAAAATATGATTTGCATACAGCGTGGTTTTTTTCGCGGTATTTTTGGAGCAACAGTATAAATAAAATAATATGTTTTTTCAGTTTCTCAAAAGTCGGCTAAGGGACAGCGCGAGTTTTTCCGCGGTTTTTAAATGATTGGAAAGTCAGGACCTTTTTTTTTAGTTCATACCATTTGGAAGTGAAGACTTTCTTTCTCTTTTTGGGCGGCAAAGCTTATCTTGCACACTAGTTAATTTTGTCTAGAAACGGCACTGCCTCTATAGCTAATACAATCAAATTTAATGATTTTCATATGAGTCTAGATGATATTTCGAGATAAATAGACAAGCAAATGCATGAAAAAATTAGGTACCAGTTTTTCAAATTGATGAAGGCGCGTTCTAATTTTTTTGTTTTTTTTAAAAATATTTCGTTTCCGTCACTTTGGAGTGTAATGGTATAAGAAAACGCCCTGGGAGCCTAACTTTTCGAAAAAAATGTTTTTTTTTGGGACAGAAGAAGATCAGCTTGTCATTTAAATAAATGTACAAAAAAAAAAATTTAAAAAAATCTTATTGTATTTCTCAATTATATTATTACAAGTATTTGTTTTTGCTTATTAATTTTACACACGAAAAAATTTTAGCATTGAAAATATTTTACGTAAAAAAGAACAGAAATTAGTTCTTTAAATAAAAATGTGTCTAACATTTTTTTTTCTCACTAATGTACAGGGCCGTACCTGCTAAGAGGCTCGTGAGAGCTCAGCCAGCTCTAGGAAAAGCAAAAATTGTATCTTTTTCAAGTTTTCCAAAATAAGATTTGCAAACAGCGTGGTTTTTTTCAAGGCCTATGTATATAAATAGTAACTTAATGTGGTCTTCCTGTGTTAGTTTGGCAACCACGATTAAATTATTTTTGACCACCATAAGCCATTTGAACCACGTAACTTATAAAATGTAATATCGAATATTCGAGACTTAGCCAGCTCTGTGATTTTGCGCTGGTTACGGCCCTGCTCATGTAGACAATGTACAATATTAGGTCACTTTCTGGTGACAGTACTGTAGCTCCAATAGAGGCTCATGCGGCGGAGCCTGCTCGCAGATTTGCTAAGCCTGCTCTCAACTTTCAGCCTGTTTTCTATTTTTTTGTTTATAGTTTTCTCTCGTCTCGATTTGAAGCCTTTTTAATCCTAAATCACCCACGGCGATACTCTAATTAGTATTATATTCATTAAGCACATATTGGGAACTGAAGAAAACGCGCACTATCGAATTCTCTATAGCTCACGGCAGAAGCGTGTTAGCAAAATGTATGCCTCCGGCGGCGTCAGACCACTCGCCTAGGTAGACCTTTTTATGCATTAGTTGAGGCTCAGCCTGCTCTCATTTTCCGACTGCGCTACAGTGCTGTCTGGTGACACCTATCCTTCAGCAGTTACATAATAAAGAGCTAGACAGTTGTATAACATGAAGCTAACCCGTTCTTTCTAATACAACTACTGGAATTCGAGGTCATCTGTCATTGGGAAGTTGGCTTATTGTGACTTATTAGCACGGTAAGTGCTTTTGCGGCTTCAGTAATATTTTTAGTTGACCAAAATAAGCAAAATTGTGAATGGCACAGTTTCCTTCACGATTAACCATTCACCAGATATTCCACTTTAAAGATTCAGCTATATGTGGATATTGTACAAATTTTTAGCTAAATATGCTCCGTCCAGGCATTCCAAATACTCACTTTACTCACTTTTACTCAGTTATTTATTTTGTCTCATTTTTCTCACTTTTTTCGACACTTTGTACCAAATTCTTTTCTTTAGATGTATTTAATTTTTTCAATATACCTGATATAGCTGTTCCAATATTTAGATGGAAAAGAACGCGCAGCTTGAAAAAAATATCACAATGTAAAAAACGGAAAATTTGCTCGAGCGCAAACAAATAATTTTATTTGCTTCAAAAATAAAACAAGCTACCAATGGATTGGTACACGACCTCATTTTTGTAAGAAATTGAAAACAATACTTGAAAAGTGCACAAACAAAAAAAATCAAAACCATAATACTTGATTTTTTTCTAAAATAAAGTAAAATAGATAAATACTTACTCCTAAATAAAATGATATTGATCAAATTTAAATTAATAAATAATTTATTCCCTATTGACGAAATTTTACGAATTCCGAAGTGGAAAAATCTTCTTTTTTTTTACGACAAAAATGATGACGTGCACCAATCCATTGATTTCCAACTCCAATCTGCTACTAGGATTTTTTCCTTAGTAGGAAAAAATTTAAATAAATATGCAGTAAATATAGGTGGGAATTCCGCACATTCAATGTATTTTATTTTTATCTAGGAAAGGAAAATGGTTGGATACCCAAGGAACACAAAATGACCAAAAGTCACGATGACGTCACGGTGACGTCATTTTGACGTCACTTGGTCACGAATTGGTCACTCCGACGTCATTGTGGTGCCACATTTGACCATTTGGCCATGAATTAGTCACGAATTGGTCATATGTGGCACCACTGTGCTCCTTGGGTATCCGTACATGCATTGTAATCTGTTTCCTGCCTAGGAGTTGCAAGAAATATAGACCATTTTGGTAAGCAAAATCATTGGAATTCCAATAATTTTTCAACATTGGAGTATTTACAAGCATAGACGCACACGCTTTTGATTTCAGAGAGGGGTAGATTTGAAAAATTAAGATAGGGTAAATTGCAAAAAAAAAAAAAACGGTCTTCAGTCTTCAAATACCGCACTGTATGCAAATCGTATTTTGGAAAAGTGGAAAAAGATACTGTTTTCACCAAATTCTTCCAAAACACCGCGAAAAAAACCGCGTTGTATGCAAATCGTATTTTGGAAATCGAGATAGGGTAATTTTGAAATCTAAGTAGTGTAATTTTTTCAAACCATTTTTTTCAAAATTGAGGTAGGGTAATTCTATGAAACTTAAAAAACATACTATTTTCTGTTCAAAAACTTAAAAAAGATACTATTTTCGGCAAAATCAACATAGGGTAATATTTTTTTCAAATCTCAGGGGTGAGGGGGGGTAACATCCCCTCCCCCCGGTGTGCACGTATATTTAAAATATGATATATAAGAAAAACAATTAATTTATACTAAAGTTAAAAATATTAAAAAGTCTCGGCTCATTAGAAAAAAAAGTTCTATTTTCCTTTTTATTTTCTCACTTTTTACTCACTTATTTCTTCATTCATGATTTCAAAAAATCACTTTTCTCATTTTTTTTGATAAAAATTTGTCTGGAATGCCTGTCCATCACTTCAATACTGCTTTTTAGTTACGATTTCTAGAATGCTTATATTACATATAAGACTCTTTCTTTGAAGTGGAAACCTGGAAGCCAAACAATTGAAGAGAAAATTGTGTCATTAGATATAAATATTAATGAACTCGCCAATGCATTTTAAACCATCAGGTTAACAAAAAAATGTTCAGACAACTATTTTCTGTTCTTTATTGCGAAATATTTTCTATATTATGAATTATTCTGTGTAAAAATAATGAGATAAGTAAGTACTTGTATTTTATTAATTGTTATCCGTTTGCACAAAAACAAACGTTTTCCTTCATTTCAAATTACATGCTTTTACGTATTTAACTCGGCGAATACTAGTTCAATTTCATATTTCTCTAGTTTTCAAATAGTACTTGATGCGCTATTAAGCCAGTCATATATATTTTTACACAAATTAATAGAAAAATAATAATTTAAAAAAAAAAACAATATTATACAAAAGTATAAAACAAAGTAAATAAATAGAGATTATAACATGTTGCACATGCAACAAATCTCGGTAATATTATTTTTGGCTTAATAACAGTTTATGTTGTGTAATTGCATTGCATCTCTATGCTGATTCAGTTCGCTTCATTACACAACGCTAGTAATATTTTATATACAGCAATTTGTTATATTTTGTTGTTGTTGTTGTTTTCATTTAATTCATTTTTCTTTTACAAAATCGCATGAATATATTTTATCTCCAGTGAGTTTGTTTGGGCACACATCTACTAAGTAACTATATATAATAGTTATATAGAAAGAATTTATATCTTACATTTTCAAATCATTTAGTTTCTGTGCAGATTGTGCAATTTGTAAGCAATTCATCTTTCATTAGGTTCATTAGTCATACGAGAATAAATTGGCTGACGAATTATGAAACAGAAATGCATAAATAAATATTTAGAATTAAAATAATATAATTTTTTTTTTTTATGTAAAAATAAGTTATTCATCTAGCAAAACTGAATCCGGTTTCTTCTATTTTTTCAATTTTAGTTTTTTATTAAATAAATTCATTAATAATAACTAATATTATTTTTCTACTAAAAATGAATAAATTATTTAGTGATAAAATATTTAATGTTTTTGTGCACATCAGTTTATTAAATGTTTTCTTGCACCTTCTGTAAATTATTAATTCAAAAATTATCGCTATATACATTCAGCGCCCACCTCGAATTTTATTATAAAACTCTGTAATATTTGTTGGGATGATGGAAATAAATGAATCATATAATTTAAAGTTGTTCAGCAGGTCCTACTTAATTTTTAGGGAGTCTTTTTTCTAGATTTAAAATTAGTACCACGCGGTGACTACTCCTAAAAGGGACCAAGATACTAAGACTATTTTGCCTTAGCTGTAAATGCTGCTTCATTTTGTTTTTCAAAACTTGACAAATATATACAAAAATTCATTAAAATCGAAAATAGCCGGGTTGTTTGGTACACACTTGAACGAGAAATTTTCTTTTTTAAAAGGTTTATTTAATTTTGATTTAATTTTTAAAAATTCAGACAATGGAAAAAAAACGAAACACTTTAGATCGATGGCAGCGTCTTGGTTTTGGGCGTCGTTCATCATCAAATCCACCAGAAGATAAAAAGGCAACAACAAATGTAGATCCAAAACTTAATACAGCCACAACAACAACAACAACAACAACAACAACAACCACAACAAATCCTTTAAGACGTTCATCTGATAAAACCGAACGCTTAAAAGAGCTTACTGAACTTTTAAAGGGGACGCGAGGAACACCAACCATCCCACCAATAATCCTATCATCACCACAACAACAAACTCAAATGCCTCCGATACCTCCGCCTCGGAAGCCACGTATAAGTTCCTCAAACAATATCAGTAATGTTGAGAAATATATCGATGCATCACCACCAGATTCAAATAGTCCAATTAGTGATGAAAAATCCGATCGTAATAGTAATCCCTTAGTTAGCGAAGATTGTATTACAAGCGTTTCATCGTCATCTGGTGTTGGTGGTGGCAATAGTATATTCCATGTACCATCCCTAATCAAAAGTATACGACCGAATTCAAGTGCATCAAATCTTGAATCTCTAATTAATAAAACTAACGATGGTAGTATTAAAGGGCCACCATTAGCTCAAGCAGAAGATAATAATTTAGCAATAACCTTTTCAACAGCAACAGCAACTACAACTACATCTTTGCCACGTGCTGAATCGCGAAACATTGTCGGTTCATATACACAAAAAACAATACCGTTTCGGAGTGCATCATTTTCGCAAGTTGATTACTCATCGGGAAAGTATATTCGATCGGCTTTGGGTGCTCTGAAAGCAAGTATTATGATGAAAAATCGTGATCAATCAGTTGTGAATAATGCAAACTTAACATTACCTCGAAAAAAAGAAGGCAATCGAAGTGAAATTCCATCGAAAACAATAACTACTGATATCGCTGAATTTTCGCCAAGTGATTCAAATCCATTTGATACAACCTACTCAGAAAAAGACAAAAAAAATGTTCGAATATTGGATGAATTAAATTTAAATTTAAATTATTCTGGTATTGGGGCCGGTGTTGAACAGCCTATAAGACGAAGATTACCTCAATCCTCGTCGTCAACAACAACTGTAATCTTGGAGGAGGACAATGAATGCTCACCGACAATAGATTCGAAAGTAATTGATTTTTCTATTGCTGATAAAGATCGGTTAGAAAATGTAACAGAGGAAGAAAAGAAAATAGAAACAAATTTGTCAACGTTTCAAGTTGTACAAGCCTCAGAAATGACTTTAGAGTCATTATCTGAGGATGAGTTAGCATTACATTCACATGATTCTCAACTTCCAAATGATGAATATCTGCAAACGGCAACACAGTGCTTAATTCCGGTTCCAGTTTATGAATGTGTTGTCCGTGATTGGACTGATTCAGATTTAGCCGATCAATGGATTAATGCATGTGAAGTAGATAGTTCCAAGATAATTGAAGAAGTTAATGTGAATTTGGATGTAATTAAAGAATTAAATGAAGTGATTATGTCAAACCAAAATGAAACTTGTGAAAATTTCGAGCTTTCGGAGTTTTCAGTGATTCCATCACCCGTTGAGGAACAACTAAATCTATCAAATCAGAATAGAGCCTTACATTTAAATGATAGCAGCAAAGATCTAGAAATTAATTTACCAAAAACAGAACAGCAATTAGATAAATATAATGAAGAAATTGTAGCTACAAATAATACAATAGAGGAAAATGCTGACTTATCCAATCAAAATAATTTGACTCTACAATTAAACGATAATCAAACAGTAACATCGAACATAAAAAATATACAAAGTACGATATTAGAATTAGAAGATCTACCTGCAATTTCTGTAACTCCGGGCAGCAGTATTAGTGGATCATCTTTTGAGGACGTTGGAAATAGCGGAGCAGATGACAATCAAATGAAAGATGAGAATTTCAAAAGTGTTCAGGCTGAAATTGTTGAAGTACGTAAACGTCACAGTAACGATGGCAAAGGCACTGAGAAACGAAATAGTGATAATACACAATCCACGTCTGAATCAGGAACCAATTCTCCGAAATCTCATGTAGATGAGAAACGTCGTATTGACAAATCAAAAAGACGAAAAGGTATTTATATTCAATGGGCTGCAATCGAAAAACATCATAAAGATCTTAGCGGTGTTTCATGGGATGATAGTTCTCAAGAAAACACTGGAAATATATTAAGCGATGATAATGGAGTAGGAAAACCTATATGGCCATCATGCGGTATTGAAAAGAATATCAACGATGCTGCTGGTTCGCTAGGAAGTGAATCTGATATCGATTTACAAAATTGTGATTTTGCTGCAATAACATCAACAGTCGCTAAAAAATTAGAAAAATTGGATAAAACAGCCACAAATAACTTATGGCTATCTTGTAGAACACCCGAAGAAAGTCGAACACCGAGTGGTGGTTCGCAAACTGGTTCATTTGGTCCAACTACACCCGATTCGGAGTATAGTCGGCCCTTATGGCCAAAAGTAGGCAACAGTAGTATTCGTAGGCAAAGTTTGTCATTACAAAGTTCCGAAGAAAAAGATGAGTCACCAATAGCCGCATCACCATCATCAAAACCACACCACAAACTGTTTGTTCTTCGATCAGATTCAATATCAGATAATGAAATGAGTGACAGAACACCACCATCGAGAGACAGAGCTAGTCAAAGTCCTGCGCCGGGTGAACAGGACCTTAAACGATATTCCAAGAGACCGTTAAGAGGACCGTATGGACAAATGTTAGAAGCTGAAATGAAAAAACCTGCTAAATTAAATTATGATGGTTTATTGGAAGAACTTAATCGATCAGAAAGGTGATTTATTTTTACTATTAAATTCTACATAATTTTTTTTTAAGAGAGAAAAATACTTCTAAATGCGACCAGTTACATTGGTCACATTAAGGGCGTTAAGCATCAACCAGTGTACGAACCTCGTGTAGCCTGAGCTCTTGATAAACTTGAACTTGGTTAAGAGAGGTTTAGTCAAATTTAATCGAGTTGAAATTTATCAATAGCTCAGATT
>JAABKK020022551.1:0-17931 GCA_011634745.2 Catotricha subobsoleta | reverse complement strand
TGAAAGATCCTAATACCGAAAATACCAAAAATACCGAATACCAATTATACCGAGTTACCAAATACCGAGGTTTTAATAAGTACCCCTAAACAGAAAAAAAAACTTAAAATTAAAATTAGCACGTAAACATATGAAAAATTATATCAACACTAAAACATTTCCATTACGCTGTTTATTGTTTAATAATTTTTAATATACATTATGAAGTGATAATACGATTGATTTTACTTTCCGATAAAATATTTAACTTCGCATTTATTTATTTGTGAATATAATTTAAGAATTTTTATTTAAAAATATTTCTATAGTCGTCGAAATTTTTTATCGATTAAGTAAATAGTTCAATAACATCAGAACGTTGACACGAATATAAATCATTGATCGATTGATCGTAGATTGTCTGTCTACTGTGGATTTTTCTAAAAAGAATATATATATCTAATATCGAATGCAAAACTATTCGAAGTCAATCCAATTTTTATTTATTTAAAAAAAAAGTATTTATCAAATGTTTTTATTATTGTATTAAAATATATAATAGTATTAATTTACATTAACACTAATATTTAATACCGTTTGTTATGTTTCATTTTTGTTTTTGTGTCTCGTCAAATTAATATTTGTTTAAATATTAATTATGTTCTTGTTAAATAAATACAGCATGAAAGCAATAATAAGCAAATAAAAAAATATAGAATAAAATAAACAGAAATTTTTGTTTTCTTGTGACTTTTTTGTTTATTAATTATCAAATAATGTATAATATATTTCCAGTCATTGTGTCAATCAATATGTATTTATAAAAAAACAAACTTGTCGTGCAGTAAAAATTAACGGAAAAAGGGCAAGAGTCATCATATTAACTTTGCTGTTTCCTTTAATAATTTCAAAAATTTCACATAAATTTAAAAATGTTTCTAATAATAATGTCAGTTGCTGAAAATTTTTTATAATTGTATCTCACAAAATGTAATAGGTTAAACAAAATACTTAAATGAATAAATTGAATTGAATTGAATTGAATTGACGTTTATAAAAATGAAAAAAAAAAAAAAATACTAATTGTGTGGTAAATATTAATGGTTGACAGAACAAATTACATCGCCCACCTTTTATCATTTATGAGATTAGATTACTTCATTTTCATAAATTATCGAAGCACTACCGATTTTCTTTTTGCATTTTAATAATGAAAACGATGTAATATCGTTATTTTTATTAACCAAAAACATGTTCGTATTCTTATAAAAACAAACCCTTTTCCTAAGAAATGCTAAAAAAAAAAAAAATCCAGATGGAATTTAATGTGCGTCATCACAATAAAAGTGTATTTTTATTATTGTTTGGGGTTTGGCTGAGTCACCTATTAATTGTTTTTTTTTTTTTTTTTAATTGAAATTGATACCCACATATTAGACCAGAAGCTACCAAACATACATTGATTTCTAGAATTTATTTTTATATTTGTTATTGGGTGAAAAATAAAATGTTTAAAGAATGAAGGCTTGGAAAAACTGGATGTATTTCTGGTAATAGAATTCGAGCTTAAAGGTTAGAGATTTTCTTTTGTTTTCTGTGACTTTCATTTCATTGATAGCGGTATTTCTTCATCGACTAATCTACAGAAGAGAAACGGGTACTCAAAACAACTAATTCAATAATTTGCTGTGCAATAATTTGTCTGTCGATCAAAAACATTTTAACATTACTACATATTAATAATTCGTATTACTTTTCTACCATAAATATTATATTTATTTGTAAGTATATGTCTTATACCCCACACATACACACACACAAAATATAAATTACGTATGCGCCATATAAGCATCCATTCCATATTATCGCAAAGCAAACCATATACATACCATGCTTATACGAATGGCGTAATAAAATATAATGTTACGTAATTAATTACAATTTGTCATTGGCTTAATAATTAAACAACAGGTGATTATTGTAGGGTAGATATGATAGATTTGATAAAGAGATACGTCGCAATTATTATACATAAATAAATATAAATAATATTTATTAAGTATTTGAATTTGTTTTAAATAAGTTATTAAAACTACATAATTTCTAGCCTACATTATTTAACGCGATATTATGATTTTGTACAATTTTATGGTAGATACAATAAATGAAAAGCTTTGGTTTATTTTTAAAACAAAAATAAATAAATAAATATTTAATGAAGATCAAAAGCTAACAAAAATTTATTATTCTTGAGTTTTAATTAATTTATTCATATTTAATAAAAGCTCTTTAGAATTTTCCCGTTATTTTAAAATTGAACAAAAAACTTTTTCTAGACGAAAATGTAGGTAACCAATTTGTTTCGATGCTAATTATATTATAAATTTTATCGATTTTCAAATAGGTATTTTTCCAAGATAAACCTAATATTAGTTTTCAATAGCCTTTTAATATTATCATAATTATGATACTTGATAAACATTGATATGGAAAATACCAAATCATCAAATGTCCAATATTCAAATTAGAGTTATTGCGTCAAAATCAACAATTACTATTCTTATTTTTGTACAGCAAAGAAAATAAATATATTTTCCATTTAATTTTGGTTGATTATTACTCTGTGCTTGAGTAGAACTCTGTGTATGGAAATTGTACAAATTTAACCAGACACATTTATATTTAGCCATAACCATTGCCGATGACGACTGAAGATTATCGCAGACGTCACAGATATAATATAGCTATAGCCTACCTACATTCACAGCAACAATTTAATGAAAAATAAAAGGAAAATAAAATGTATGTACTTTGTAAAAGTCTAGATATAGTCTAAATAAGTCGTCAGCCGACACACATATAAGAAATGTTTAGACAAAGAAATTTAAGGGATTTAATGGAATATTTAAGAGTTTCATGAAAGAAAGAGAACAAAATAAAAAAAAATATGGTAGGCGTTTATGGTTATTTATAATTCTATAAATGCGAAGTTTCTTTTAATAATAACTGATTTGACGTAAGTACCTAATATGATTCTTCTAGATATATGAACATCGTAAACATTGTATAGAAAATATTATTTTCCAGATACACCACCAACCATAGCTAATATCCACCTACAATTTTTTCATGCTTATATGCCACATTGCAAATTATTATATATATATATATATCTAATATATTATCAAAATTATAAAGTACGACAAGATAAAGAATCATGCAAGCGGAAAAGTAAAGGAAAAACACGTAAAAAGATATTATTGCCTTGTAAAGAGATTTTTCTTTTACTAAAATAAAAAGAAATAGAAAATGAAAAATATATTATATTCGCTTGATAAAGTTGGTTTTTATTGATGTTAGACATAGTATCAACATACGATATTTTGTATGTTTTATGTGTTATAATAGCAATAAAAAAAAATCGAAATCTACCTGTTGTTTGTAATAAAATGTCTTTGATGTGTTGTTTGAGTAAAAATGTGACACTATGAAAAAGTAAAATATGAGAAGAATTACGGAAATTCTGGAGACAAATTTATGAACACACCAATTTGAAAAAAGAAAACTTTCAAAGCATACGTAAATCTAATATAAAAAAATACGTGACTATTGACAACGAATAAATTACTAAAACTATAATTCAATTGCAATAAGAAAAAAATAATATAGGAATGCACAGAAAATAATTTATGCAAATTAAAATAAGCAAATAATATTTACTGCAAAAAAAAAAAGAAACAATAAATGTACAATGATTGCATTGATTACATAATTTATCATTAAATAAATGAATGAATAATATATTAATGAAATGAAAATTTATTTATATACAGAAGAAAAACACGTACGTCAATTACAAAATATTCTTTTACAAAAACCATAAAATATGCTTCACCACTAATTAAAAAATGTTTTGCAGACGAATTTTTGGTAATGCTGAAATTGATATTTTCAAAATTTCTTCGTTAGAGTTTAGTGTTAGCGTTGTTACTCTTTTAGTTATTTTACTAGTAAATAAGAAAACACCTAATCTATATATTTATTAATTATTAATTAATATTCGATATAAGGTTGCATCAAATCTTATACATTTTTTTTTAATGAAACGATATGCAATTATATAATAATTTATGCAATTTAACGTAATTAACTGTGTCATACGAAATACTTTTATAAGTATTACGTATAAATAATTTTCAATGTCATTTACTATACCACAATAGCCTAAAACTCATTAGGCATTGCTTTGGTAAGTAGGTATTAAAAAAAATAAATAAAAATAGTTAATTTGTTTGAATCTATAAGTGGAAGGTGTAAATTGGAAACTAGTATACGCCACATATATCAACCCAAATCTTCTTTCTTCTCTTTTGATGCGCTGAATGGCAATAATTTGTTTTATGAAATCACTTTTATCGTGATTTTATCAAATTTCAAATAAATGTATTTATACATTTAAATATGCGGAAAAGCTCCAAAATTCAAAACACTTACAACTGCTTAATGCTTATATATAATTATCAAAACTTTGTGTGCTTTTCAAATCAAATGTTTTCATTTCAGCATAATATTTTTAAGTAGAGTATTTTCAATTTTGGTTGTACATAGTAGATAGAAATACTTTTATATATAACTAAACAATAATAGGTATATTAATTAATTTTGAAACAAGAGCTCAAGAGCTAATTTGAATTTTGTGTATGCATTTTCTTTCTACATTTCATGCTTTAGCGAAAAGTGTTTTCTAATGTCTCAATAAAAATTGCTGTAAATAAAATCTTTTTAACATGCGCTAAGATCGAGGCCTTCATTGTAAATTGATATTTACAGACTATTATTTATATTTTTTTTCATATTAAATTGGATATAATTTCATAAATTACCCGCCGGTTTTAATTACAATGGTGTTGCGCATGCCGTAATTTCATGTCATTTTATTGTTATTAAGTTTAATAATATGAATTAATTTGTGATTTGATACAATTTTTATTTTCTCATAAATAATTTTTTCATAATAGTTGAATGACTGTTAGTTTAAATGCTGAACTGAATTTTCTTTTTCTTGAGGAAATAAAGAATTTTCGCCTTAGACAACAAACGCAATAAGGAAATAAACGTATCTGGCAAATAATTTCAAATTAATTTAAAATGTAACTTCATGACAGAAATATAGATATATATATATTTCTAAATCACAGTAATAAAAATTGGTAAATATACAAAAATTTTGATTAAATTTTGTTCCATTTATGGAAAATCAAAAATAGGTTTACCAAGGTAATTTATTTATTTATATATACCAGTGCTACAAACAAACAATAAGTATCAGCAAAAAGAAAAAAAAATACGTATATATTTAAAAGCACGGTGCTTATTTAAACATAAAGCTAAAGAAAGAACCAATAAATAAGCTGAAATAATGTGCCATCCACAATTTTTCAAGGCTATTATGCTACGAAATCTAAATATGTATATTCCTTTTGACGTCAATGTGTTTGTTTTGTTTTATTTTATTATTATTTTTTTTTTTTATTACTTTCTTTTTTATTATTTTTTTCCTTTAGTGTGTACTGAATGTGAGCTCTTGAAATGGCTATTTATACAGTTTGTGTGTTATTAGTTTTATGACATACAAACAAAATAAATTTAGGAAACAAATTTTATATCTAACTATTGAGTGTCGAGTATATAAAACATATTATACTTAGGGACGTATGTACCAAAAGTGAACATTTTTGGGGGACCAAAAAGCACGTTTCACATAATAAGATAAAAGATTGAGAAACGAAAACTGTACGATTTTTAATTACAATCGTATCTTAATTAATATAATTTACAAATTTTATCTTAAAGTGCGTACATCTGACTGTTATAATTTCATTTGAAAAGTAATTGAAAAATGATGTTAGAATGATGTTTTCTAATGATTTCGAACTCATTAGCTAACGATTTAAGCATTAATTTTTTTTTTGAAAATTCTGTTAATGAGACCATCGAGAATAGCTCACCATTATAATTACATAAATTGATATAAAGCATTTTTTTTATGTTTTATGGATTCGACTATACCATATACAATTGTATACAAAGTCAGATACAATTAACATTTTAATGCGATAACAGTAATTGGTGTGTTCGACGTCAATGAAAATTACATAATATTGATTGTCGCACCATTGTTGATAATATACATTTTTTACATTTTATATCTATTGAGTTCTATATAGTTGAGCTATCATTAATATCGAATACACGTGTACAAGTACGATAAAAACGATATGTGTTTGCAAAAATTGATGCTAGCATTGAACCAGTTTTATTTTATATATAAAATAAAAAAAAATATAATAAAGAAAATTTCTATTACGTCGCTTTATTTTTCTTTTAAGCTTTAAAAATAGCTTTACACGTTTCTAGTAACTTCAAAGCTCTGTCGGTTTGGTAAATATTTATTTATTTCTATTATTTGCTTTTTCCTTGACTCTTTAATAGATGTTTCTTTGAAATAATGTACTGAAAAGATTACAGTAAAAAAAACTTATTTCTAATTGTTATTAATATTTTTTCTTTGATTTTCAAAGTCTCTTGAAAGAGATAATCGACAACATTAAACTTCATAAAACATATATTTATTTACAATAAAGGTTGATTACCTATACTTTTAATTGCACCACAAAATTTGATGTCAGCTAAAATTTTATATAATCATATAGTATTTTCTATATGATATAATATTCAATCACTAACCAATACGTTATAAGACAAGATAATGCAATATGCAAACGTTTTACTCTTTTATTAAAAGATAACATGAATATTATGATGATGCGGATGGATAATCACATTACATATTATAATATTATTTATTTATTTACACACTTTGCTAAATAACAAAGCGCCTAATTAAATTGCCAGAATATAATCATGTATTTATGTTTATTATGACTATAACGAATCATGGATGAAATACAATATCGCAAAGAAAGAGCTGTGGTACGTATAATTTCTTTTATTATTATTAAAAGATCATTTTAAAATTATTAATATATAAGTACGTGCACGTGTGTCGCGTAAATAAGATAAATATTTAATTAATGAATATGTGTTAACCATAAAAATGCGTTAAATGGTGCTTGTGACGAAACGATAAGTCCAGACATTCTTTATTTATTTATTCATTTATTTATTTATTTATTTTAGTGAAAACTTCTAAAGATTTTAAATTCATGAATAAATGAAGTGAACAATACTTAGTTATTTTAAATCGATAGATAATATTTTTATCATAAAGACTCGAGCATTTTGATTTCGTAAAAGTATAAAACCAAATAAAATTAAAGGGTATTGGTATTTAAACCTTCATCCAATTTGCTACAAATGACATCAATGCTAATAAATTAGTTTTATATCTAAAGAAAAGGTAAATATTTAAGTATCTCATTTTGAAACGAATAAAAACCCAAATTAAAATACAAACAATTATTCGCTTAATTTGCTCAATATCAATTATGTACGATTTGCAAAGCACACGCGTGTACAATTAAGTGTTGAACAAATATATATTAATGTAATTATAATTAAATTAGGCACCCAAAAACTAATACATAAAACAAAAGTTCAATTAATCAGTCATTTCATTTAAGATACTTAGCAATTTAAACAATATATGATAAAATAATAAACAAATAATTTTTGTGTATAGCTAATAATTAATATGTTTGTTTTAAAGTAGATTTTGCCCCTGCGATGAATTATAAAAAAAAAATCACCATTTATTGATTAAATAATATCATTTTATATGCTGATTGCTGAAGAATACTATTTTTTAGCACCGTTAGTGGTTGTGTTGTTGCTATGCCATTTCGAGACAAAAAAAAAAACATTAATATTTGAATAAAGTTTGAGTCAATTTGTTATTAAGAAAAAATCACCTAAAATTTAAGCTCAAACTTGGTTAATTATATAAATACAGTGAAAATTATAATTGCAAAAATTAAAATTGATCGATAATTGGGTACGCAAAAATCCAAATCGATCGAAAATTGGAATCGCAAAAATCAAAATTGTTCTGCATTTATAACCCAGTATATAAATTTTTAAGTGTTAACTTTTATTGTTTGTATTAATTTTTGGTTGATTTACATACAAAAATTGAAAAATCTCTAAAATTAGAATCGCCCAAAACTTTGATTCCACTGTATATATATGATATATAATACTTGATTGAATAGAATTTCGTCGATAACTATTTGAATTACATATTATCTTTTTAATTCTTAGTAGGACCTGTCGTCAGAATTAATTTCTAATGTGTCTTTATTCATATACTACTACATCTTCATAAATCTATAAAGACAATTTAGATAGAACAAAAGAAAAAAAAAAACATTAAAATATAATTGATTAAAATGATCAAATAAAACGGAAATAATTTTCAATTAGGATTTAACGCGTAATACACACAAATACACGCAACTAAATAATTTATATTACCTCCCATATGAGCTGACGCAATACCAAACAAATGGCTTCGATTCAAATAGATTTTCAATATGTTTATATAATAATTTCTACTTCGAACTAAATATAAGTAAATTGATATTTTAATATTATTATTATTTATTTTTCTACGTCACTAGCATGCGACGTGCGTGAATGTTTACTGTATGATTGAGGTAGGTATTATTTGAATGAATGGAAATTAATTTTCAAATTGTTTTGGTGTGAATTTTATATATATTGCATTTCATATAGTTTGACATACAATTAATTATCAATAATTATTGATTGAATTAATTGAAAACAAATACAGAAAAGCACTTCTAAAGCATAATCTACAATGACGTAAGGTTTGTAGGATTTGTAAAGATTTTTACCACAGACTCGAGACTCGAGTTTTTAAATCATTGTACTCGCTTTTTGTAGTGATTAAAAATCTTATAAAAAGCTTTGTCTGCGCTAAAACCCTTACAAACCTTCAGTCATTGTAGTTGTTGTTGTTATCTCTGTAAATATCATTCACCATTTACACGTCCTAATTCGGAGGTAGAACACCTCAAAATTAAGGTATGACTGATATTTACAGAGATATTACAAGTAAGAATTTGAGAAAATCCTCTTAAAGTATGACATCATTTATGAATGATCCCTTGTATTTAAAGCGCACTTTCGGTGCGACCGACTAAAATGTTTTCCAAAAATAAGATACCAAGTTGAGCATTTCACGTAAAACCATTGATGTGACAATTGGTTTGACTTAAAAATGTTGAGCTAATGCTATTTTTCTGTCCCCTTATTATCATTTCATGTTCACAAGTATTTGTGTATAAAAATGAAATTTAATGATAAGCACGAATGATTATTACATTATCGAAAGTGAAAAATTCACCAAAATATTTTTCGATTGATTTTATATAAAATTTCCATTTTTAATTAAATTAAATATTAATAATATTATACGAAAGATGTTTTTTACTCGGTTTTTTATAAAAAAAAAACATTTTGTCAATTGTTTGACACATATATAAAAGAATAGATGATTTTCAACAAATTAAATGTTATTTATTCATTCGTTTCTTTAATTGAATTTGACTTAAACATAACAAATGATTATTTTAATTGCAAATATTAATTATCCATATAAATATTCATAATTTAATGCAGAATAAGTTTGTCATAAATTGCGGCACAGTCTTATTGAAATTGTAATTAAATGGTTCTTTATATAATAATAGTTATTAGCATTAACAATTATGCATTGTTTCATGTTGTGCGTCAAATTCAAGACTTATGTGATCTGGGTACCAATTCTTAAACTCATTCCAATTTAGTCGTATTTGTTCGTATTATTTCAATCGTGTCTTCTTCGGTTGACAATATATGCCGCTCACTTTATCAAACATCGTTCGAATAGGTGAAAAATCGTCCGCATGGTTTTATTTATCCATTCGTTGTAATTCGAATGGCTCTCATCAAGATATACGTATATTAGTAGCCGAAGAAGACACAATTGAAATTTAATTAAACTCATTGTACTGCATCGCGCGTACGAAACGATACAAACAATTCGTCGACAATAAAATTGGTGCCCAAATTAGTTCCATTCTGAAATAATCTAATAATTAATTTTTCATCCATAATTCTTTATTAGACGAATATTTCTAGAAAATGTTTATAATGAATGGTGACACCAAAACCAAACTATAATAATCACCACAGAGAAAGAAAGAAACAGAGACTAGATGCTCTCTCCTAACATGTTGCCAAGAAAAATGTATATGTAAAAGGTAGGCATGAACCTAAACGTTCAATGGAATTCAATGAATTCGTATTGAATATCATCAATTGAACATTTAGGCTCCTTTCAGCAGATACCTACGAAAACTAACATGTTAGAAGAGAGCATCTAACCTTTATGTTCTTTCTTTCTCTATGATAACCACAAAGTCGATACTATTTAAATTTATTACCCAACAAATATTAAAACTTGCTTGCAATTTATATTTAAAAAAAAAAAAAAACGGTAAATTTTCAAATCATTGTAAAATCACATTTCTAAAATTTTAAATAAAATTATTTATTAATGATTAAAAAAAATTCTTTTCGTTCTCGACCATTTTAAAATAATTTTCATTATTGATTAAAACTATTTAAAAATTGTACTCTCAGAAAATGTCAAATGGATTTTTTAATACTAGATAACAATGTATAAGTTGTTTTTTTTGATTAAAAATTTATCAATTTATCAATTTATCATAATTTCATATTCCATTGGAAATTATGATAAGAAAGATGAAAATACTTATGTACTTATATCAACTCCAAATGTATAAAAAATAATAATAATAAAAATGGTAAATTGTTATCTTTAAATCAGACATATCATGATACCTGAAGTATCGAATTTGCCTAAATTTAATGAATATTAAATCAACAATTGGAAATATTTTCAGCATCTAAAAGTTAACAGGTACCTATATATTATTTTCAAAATGTTAAATTTTGAGCGTATTCGCCTTCTGTTCCTGACCTACTTTTTTATTACAATACAAGAGAAGGCACTTCTCTCAACCAGTAAGCACAACAGCATTAATGCATTAAGCTTAAGAAGACAATTTATCGATGAACAGAATTGAATAAGAATAAAAATGGATATTAAATCTAAATGTATAGCAAAGATGCTATATAATATTACATGTATTCTGTAGTCGTTATGTTATTAAAAGAATAAAAAAGAAGTAGATATAAGGTTGTGCCTAAGTAGTTTTGGTATATACACATTTATAGAATAAGAGGCCAGACAAGGTACATTAACCCCATAGTGATGTTTAAAACATGTAAACGCACACCGTATATAATGCGCAAAATCCAAATTGATATCGCCTCTATATTATATTCATATTAATAATAAAACAATAAATAAATAATATCTACAGAATGTGCTGGTGTGTGTATATTGTATGTATTAGTAAAGCGACGGGTATATTTAGTTTCGGGACCTATTTCTTTCTTAAAAATAATGAAAATGAATGGATGATTGCAAATATTGTGAAATAACGTTGTTGAATGCCTTCACTGGATGGGTGGAACAATTTCTATAGTGATATATAGTCGCGAAGTATTACTAAATGCCCTTTGATACAGTTTTGTGTTGTTAATACTGAAAATAGATGTATGACTACAACCAGATACATATACAGAATGCCAGTTAGCAACACAATAATGTTATACGTAGCTTTATAATAAACGCAGCACTAGTAATATATGGATATAAACGAGGACATAATACCACAAAGACTAAGGAACATTATTATTATTCTTTTTGAACGTTAATATGTACTTATTAGATATTAAAATATTCCATTTTTAGTACGTAATAGTTAAGAAAACTTAGTTTATTAATAATAATTCGTATAAAATGCATTTTTTTATATTAAAAGTTTGAAAAACTATAGGAAATGAACATAATAAATATATTATCTTTTAAATTATTATATCTAATTATTATTATCTAATTAAAATAATCACCTCATATGCGAATTAGATTTACGATATTGTCACCGTTCAGATTTTTTTTCTTTTTTTTTTATTCTGTCACTATGTACTATTAATATTAAAATACTGCAACAAAGTAAACAAATATTTTTGCTATGACCTCGAAGGTACAAACGTTTATGTGAAGAGAAAACGAAACCTTACGATTTGTTTTGAAAATTCTTATGGTTTTGCTAATCCCAATCTAGTAGTTTATTGTTTTAAATGAGACGAAATGATTTGGTCTTTTAATATTTATCATCACGATAATATGTAAATGGTAAATGTTAAGTGCAAATGTTACACAATACACAAATGAATTATCTACATTTGACTTTTTTAAATTTTTAATGCAAATTCACTTTTGATGTCAGTCGCCGGAAATTGATTCTATTTTCTGAATAAAATTTCAAATATACATGTTCTGTTCATTTAATATAATTTAGAGCAAATATCACAAATTATCATAATTATTACGAATTGAAATTCTGTTATGCAAATGCAGAAATGAAAATATTTGACATTTTTTGTTAAATTTTATCTTACCAATTTAGATATATATTTAGACCATAAATGTTTTAAGTAGACATATTCTATGTAAAATTGATGCTTACCTGAAATTAAAAGAAAAAAAAAATCAATAAAAAATATAACGACTTCATTCGACTCATTAAAAGTTTAATTAAGTAAATGCATTAAACCGAAAAAAAAACATACATTTCTATAGAGAAAGACGACCGGAAAACAAAATAACTAAGCAAAAAAAAAAAAATAGGTCAAGACAAATTTTATTCTTCCAGCCGCTTATTACCTCGTAAATTTTACGTAATTGTTTATTCTTACGTCTAGACTAGAATCATTTTACATAAACACACATCCATTAAAAAAAGAAAAAACAGTGACCAACGACAAACAAACTATTGACAACAACTATGAACTTTTCAAATGAATAATTTTCTCGGAAGCTGATATGTTCTATGTGCTTCTGTTGCAGATTCAATGAACTTGGTTTACAACAACATCATCATAATGCTTGATATCTATTCCATGCCATAAATTTATGTACAATTCATATACATAACATGAATCACATATAAAATATGCTGTACCTACCGCTTCACCACTTCCATCCTCTTTATGTCATCTGCTACATCTCTATATAGAGAGTTTAAATAAATTAATCGCTTAGTATTATATACATCAAGCATCAGTTTTAAAGCCATATTATTAATTTAATAATGTATAAGCAATATCTTATCGAATTGGAGTAGAAGGGAACTATAAAATACAAAATAAACAAAAATTATATATCCATGGTGTGGTGTATTGAGTCTGGAATTAAAAATATATTACAAGACTGATGTGCTTATTATTATTATTTATTTATTTTTTTTTTTTTTTCGTTTTCTTTCGTTTTCTTTTTGTTATTGTTGGTCAGAATCTGAACATAATCCACGCATACACTGTCATTCCAAAAAAGGTTGGATAAAATCGTGTTAGTGAACTTTAAAACGATATAGATATAAACGATATAGATATAAACGAAAAGTAAGTGGCATTAATATCGTTGTTTCTTATGGTTTTACGCTTTTCAATATATATAGTCCCGAATACTACAAGCGGATATTCCCGCCATATAGTAAGAAGTTGAATAAAAAAAAAACACGCTAAATTTTGGCAGACATTCACCTTTGAAATGTTTTGTTAGTTGCACAGACGACGACTTCGGGTTTCAATGAACCCTTTTATATATTATAATAATGTGGAACAACATAATATTCGAACATAATGCTGACTGATATAGCGAAGAGTTTAATTGAATTCTATTTTTGTAATTGAATGAATTTGCTATTATGAATTTAAAATGAAAATAAGTGGAGCATTAAATTTTATGTAAATCAATAAATTCATGGAAAAAAAAATCTTAAAATGATGTCTAATCTAAAAATGATTTATTAATGTTAACGTCGCAATTGATGGGTAATTGAAAGATCTTTGGATGGTAATGGAAATTGCTTGCAGAATATTTACAGTACGGTTGACGGAGTAAGCTATTGACAAAAATTTAACAATTGTTTCGGAAAATTTCGGTGTTTCTAAAAGATGTATTTGTATTTTTGTGTATCATAAAAAAAAAAAACCGAAATCTATCTCAAAATAAAATTATGGCTGCTATTCAAAGTAAAAATTCTGGTAAAGGACCGATACATAAAAAATTATCTTAATCTACGTCTTTCTTTAAATATTAATTGCCAATTTTGTAGAGCAATTATAATGCAAATAGTTTATGGTAATTATATTAAGTTCATAAATGACATATCATTCCATACCCTGTTAACTGTTCATCTGTGTGTAGGATGCTAAATTTGACACCAATAGTTACTTGTTAATACAGGTGATAGGCAAAATTACAATGAAAGATTGTATCACACACAAGTTTTCTATTTATAAATACGATTCAAATAAGACAACCAAATGAAAGAATTAATGGGTATATTTCTATTACAAAAAAATCAAATTTCTTTACACGCAATATTTTCATAATTGACCATTTTTACCGTGGTTTTGCTTACAAGCTTTTTTATTTTTTACTTTCATTATAACAGCATGACAAACAAAAAATTGACTCGAAAAAATTTAAAATTTATATAAATAACAAAAATTTAGACGCAGCAAAACGACGATTATGTTAAGAATAATTGTAGACGTGTCTGAATATTTATAATTTTGCGTAATTACCTACAGTTGAGACTAAAAATATCTCACATTACAAAAAATTCAATTTCATTAATATTCGATTTAGGTAATTGTTAACTTATTATACTTTTGTTTTAATGATAATAAAGCGAAATAGCACTATTTTATTCAATTAACAAAACATCCAAATTAATTAGTCTTTTATTTTTTCAATAATAGCTCATGAATTCATAACATAGAAATTAATAGTTAGGTATTTAATTGAAATTAGGGTGACTGTATTTATTTGAGTCTTTGAATTCTTAAGGTTCAAGTTCAAAGTAAAAGCTTGATAGCATTAAAAAGAACTTTATTTTATTTGATAAGAACTTTTAAAAATATAGCAAGAAATAAACTTTGAGAATTAGCGCCTAGACTTTCATTACCATATTGACCAAATGGCGAATTTCACCGTGATTATAGACAATTTTTAGTTGCAAAATATACATCAGTAATTTGATAAACATTATTTCATGGGTCATTAATAGAATTTCAAAAATCATAATGTTGCTAAAAAAAAAAAAAAAAACTAACAAAACGGCATTTTAGCACCAATAATACGTTGCAATGGCGACCGACCGCCAGATATTAGCCAGCCAAGTTGTGTTGGTATCGGAGCATATTTTTTCCCTGAAATATTGGAATTTGAGTGAATAAAATTCAAACGTAATATAAGACTGGACCGAAACGTGCACCGAAATTTGGTCACTCTAACTTATATAATATAGAAATAAAATTATTTTCATCTGATACAATAAACCTCACAGTAACAATAATTCCAAATAAAATAAAATGAAATTCATTCACCAGTGACCTTGACTTTGTTGAATATTTCTCAAGTGAGTCGATATTTACTCTAAAAGCGATAAGGTTTTATAAAATATTTTCTCTCCTCTTTTTTTTATTTTTGTTTTGTTTGTATACATACTTGTTTGTATAATACTTCGACTGTAAATATTTTGTTTAAATGTGTGTAATGTTTAAATTATACAAAATGCTAATCACCTAAAATAAATGTCTACTCTACTACAAAACGCCAATTTTATTACAAGCAGGTAATTTTGTATGAATTATTTTACTTTTAATAATTGGATATGAACTAAAATATTTTTTTTTTTGAGCCGATAGTGATAACTAAAACGTTTCCTAAACTGAACCATTTTAAAGGTAAGTACACAAAAGTATATATTTTTTTCATACCGATCATTATGGGATGGTAAATGAAATGAGGTCAAATTTTATATATAATCCAGAAGTATGGTAGACAAACAGCTGGCACTGGCGATCTAATGACAACACACAAACCGATAATTCATACATAAATTTTATAAATTTTTAAGTGAATTGAACGAAACAAAACAAAACTCAACTAATGGCATAAAATTCCCAAAATTCCGAAATATCTACAATACTCCAAAAACTATCGCACAAATAATTTTTGTTTTTTATCGAATGGATAATATCTTTATATGACTTTTAGGTTTCAATGTCGATTGAATTCCGTTTCGTGTGGTTTGTAATAAAATATATTTTCATAAATGACAAAAAAAAAAATGGAAAGAAGAAACGTTACTAATTAATAAAACCAAACAAAAACGAAATAAACATTTATGTATTGTTATTGCTTGGATAAACCCCGTTATATTTTCAAACATTTTATTTTGCAAAGTCAAAACAAATATTATTATCTTAGGTTTTATCAGTGAAATTAAAATAATGTTTTGAAAACTTTTTTCTTTTCTTAATGTAATTTAAAATAAATTATTTATATTTTTAATTAATTAATCGATCAATTTTGATCAAATACTTAAGACATGCGATATTTCAATACTTTCAGAAATGACGTCAAACGCAGTGCAAAAAAGCTATGATGGAAATTTAAAATTGCATGGAAATTTTATAAAATTTAGTTCCATTCTTTTTAAAAATAATTTAATGAAAATAAAGCGACATTAATTTAATATGACTTGGCGTGTCTATTCTTTTTAAATAACTCTTCTAAAATGTAACTATGTATAGTTATTCGCTGTGATGAAAAGAGAAATTCTAATGAAACTTTATGATATAAGTAGTCAAGCAAGATTATGTAAACTATAGTCAATACCTTGCAGTTTTATGATAATAAAATATTGAATAAGTTCGTTAGTAAAACTTTTTGTTATTTACCTTGAAGGTTATTATTAATTTATTCACTTGTAATTTAATAAAAATTTCAAAATTAAATGCAATATAATCTAATAACAAGCTACATCGTATATTCATTTTAATATTATTTTTTTCCGTTTAAATTAAATGGAAATATATTTCACATTTTTTTATAATTTATGTTTTATTCCAATGTTTACTAATTATATTCTTAACAAAAGGAAGCATTTTGAGAAAAAACGATATATATTTCGTGCATATTATTTATGCGTAACTATATTTTGACAAATCATCGATGAATTCAGTTTATTGCAAATTTAATTTAGAACAGCTATTAGAATTTTCCATCTACAATCCGTAATTCCTTCAATAGTTACCATAATCTTAAAGTCATAATGAAATTTAGCTATGGATAACTTACCATAATATACCATAAGAATGTTAATATTATTGCTCAATTTGTGACTACTCTGCTAGTACTTAATATCAAATTCTAAAATTTTAATGGTATAAAAATATGTATTAAAAAAAAAAAATCTTTTATTTCTCTTAATAAGTTTATTTCCATAAAAATATAAACTATTTATTACGTTAACTTCTACGTGCAGTTATCATCTGTAATACTACTCTATAGTAGGTATCCAATCATCAAACTCGTAAAATAAGAACGTACGATACTCTAGAGCATCGAATATTAAGTTATTCTGACATATTTACGTTCATTTGAAATTGCGTTTATGGCGCAGTGAACGAAATACGGATTGCGTCTTATTAAATTTATGTATGCGAGTGAATATCAAATTACAACCTATTGTGAAATATTGCACAAATTATTCCAATATTGCGTCGTAGTTATAGACTCAATTTACAAAACAACAGATTTAACTAGAAAATATAGCACCGCTTTTCTTGCCATAAACCAAAGAAAAATAAAAAGAAGATAAACGTAAATTTTTCGCCAAAATAGGTTGAGGTTTGGTGTTTAGTTTTCAGTTTCGCCGTCAGACGGCTATGTGTCGCGACACGGGAAAAATGACA
>JAABKK020022540.1:0-17932 GCA_011634745.2 Catotricha subobsoleta | reverse complement strand
CAGAAACTGAAAAAACATACTATTTTCTATTCAAAACCTGAAAAAACATACTATTTTCTGTTCAAAACCTGGAAAAATATACTATTTTTTGCCAAAATCGACAGAGGGTAAGATTTTTTTCAAATCTCAGGGGGGGGGGGGGTTACACCACGCCCTCCCCCCCTATTGTGCATGTATGGGTGTTAGAGTATTATGTATAAATGTTTATCCAGATCAAGAGCAAAAAAAAGGTCCGAATAGAAGACACCTATTATGTACGTACGTACTTACTTACATACCGCATACCGTACATCCATATAATCAAAATAAATTACTAAATTGAGTAGATCCTAAATTTGAAAGTTTTAAATTCAAACCAATTGGGTGAATTAATATGTAACATAGACATAGATTTACACATTTTACAACATATCCGGCCAAAATAACATGACAAATACAATATACATATTAAGAAAAATAATAAAATGATATCGGCAATGGTATGATCGTATGATGTTGAATATTGGTGATTGTGGTCATGTAGGTTAAAGTTAAAGTCTTTTTATACAGATTACTTACCCCGGTGGCTAATCTACAGTCTAAATGAACAACTTTAATATGTACAACAATTATTGGTATTCAAACCTTTATGTTTTTTATTTACTAATTTGAACAGATACTAAATATTTGTTATAATATACAATTTTCTATTCTATTATTATAAAAATCAAAAAAAAAAATCTAAAACAGAAACAAATAAAAAATAAAAAAATAAAAAAATTTCAACTGAATTTTAAGCATACACTTTCTTATTTATTGCAATTATATTATTTTGTTTATACTTATATTCTATATTATTAAAAGCAATTTCATTTACTATGAATCAACAATAACATAGTTCCAGTTCAATAACATTATTATTACTTCAATATACATTTTTTTTCTTTTTTTTTTTCTTTTTCTTTTTCTTTTTTTTTTTAAATGAAAAACATTCCATTACACTTGTGTTGTTATATTGGTGATTGTGATTATGGAGCCTATAGACATATTTTGTAGTTTGTACTTACCTCTATTTCTAATTTGTTTATTCATGTGAATCTCTCAATATTGTGCTAACAATGCTTCAAGCGTATGTTTGTGTATGCATAAAGATCTATTAAAATAAATAAACAATATTATTGAATAAAAATTCACAAATTGTTTCATCGGTTGTTTATTATCTACAATCAATAATAAAACTTATTATAATATATTGATGATTTTTCTTCTTTTTTTTTTCATAAATTGAATTAAAACAAGATTAATACCATTTTCTTAAGCTAATAATCTTAATTATAAATTATTTGCTTCATTAGGTAATTATTATTATAAATGTCGATTAGCATATATGTATTGTTAAGTTCGATAATTCATTTAGCACTTAAGTGTAAGACAAGGATCACTGTGTCATGTCACAATTCACATACATTATCTGCTAATAATATTATTATAGCTCATTAACCACTGCAACAAAAAGTACAGAAAAAGGCAGGCGATGGGCTTAGAAGGCTAAAAGTGCAAAGATTAAATATTAGATAAAAGCGACTATTGTCATTTTTGTATTATTTTTTATTTACAATTGAATGTCTGATGGTTTTTACTTTATAGCCAATTAAACGAAAACTATTAAAATGAATTAGGAGTCGAACAAGTAAATTGAGTGCAATTTTTTAAGCACTTTCACAGCAACATATAGTCTTTTGAGTGTGTTTTTGTCTAGCTGAAGTTTAAATTTTTCCATTAAACTGTAATTACTCGTAAATCATTTTTATGAATTTAACAAGCATTGCTTATTCAAAATCTATTTACTCATTCAATGACACTTTATATGCGTATAAGAAAATAATTTTATCATAGATCTAAATAAAATAAAACAAAAAAGTTTTAAAGATATTAAGGAATATCGAAAAATATTAAACTAACATGTAATATAGACACATACATAATCGCCTATTATCAATAATTAAAATAAATCCAATTTGAACATTGTTGCATAAATTTCAAACATTCGTATATGTACAAAAATGATGCAATTTTTTTGAAATCTGTCGATAAAATTTAGTTTAATCATATTTATATATTAATGTAATACCAAATAATTACCGACATTATTATTATTTTTTTTTTTTTTAAATTTTATTATCGATGCTGAATATTAGGTAAATGATAATGATTCTGTTGTTTTGAAATAATATATGCTCGCAGTCGTAGAATATGAAAAACAACAGGTGCAAAAATTTTAATCAACAATTACAATATAATATTATTACTTATTATGTATCTCAAAATTATAATTTAGTCGATTGTTTTAAATTAAATTTAAGGAATCCAAATGCTAATATTTATAAACATTTATTTTTAAATTTATTTTCATTATTTTTTATTTTTCTTTCAATTATTTCAGATTTACAGGTTGAGTCGACTGTACACGAACATGAACCAGATTTTTATATTAAAGAATCTCGAGATATGGTTACTGTTATTCAAACAATACTATCTGCTGGTATGTGTTAAAAGATTATAGATATATATATATTTTTTATTATAATTTAAATAAAAAATTTAACGGTTTGTACTGTTAGGATATTAAAAAAATAATAATAAGTATTTAAATTTACCGTAATGGTATAACTTGAGGGGCGGGGTTCAACCAACAGTGGACCATAGAAGGCAAGGAAGGAAGTCCTATTAATATAGCGGATGTTCCTCTAGAAATAATTATATTTTTTATTATGCGAATGTTCGTTATTGGAAGGGGGTGGGGTTGACATTATCTAAAATCGAACAAGTATATACAGTGGGAAAGGAGTTTTAAAAATGTCTTGATTTGTACAGACGTACTTTATAGACATAATAGTTTTTACAAAGTTTACTTAACTCAATGAAGTTATTAGTTTGTAGGCCATCGAATATATATTTTACCGTCGCGAATACTCTAAAAATGGTGAAAAATTTGATTTTCGCCTTCATTTCAATTAAATGCGAGTTCAATTATATTGTGAGTCTAGTTTTGTTGAAACTTTTTTTTCTACCACGTTTAGATATACCTACTTTAGTTCTTTGACTCATATTCGTATAAATAAAAAAAGATCATTTTATGTACAATAAATATTTTTTTGTTAATATCTGTAGATCATCATTAAGGATGCAAGGTATTATATTCATGATAATAATCACACGTAATTTTCATTTTCATGAATGAAAAATGTTAATAATGGGTTCGAATAATGGTTAAAAATAAAATAAACAAATATGCATACACACAATGGATATAATCTTGATGCAGGCCAGTTTGTGTCTAAATATATTCAAATTGAAATGATTTTATCAAAACATATACCGTAAAATTACCTGTGTGTGTGCGCAGAGTAAAAATATAATTTTCAAAAACATATTTTAACAAATTTTTAAAAATCTAATCTCTATTACAATTATATGTATTTCAAATAATATTTTATAAATAAAATAGAGAAGATTTTAATATTTTATTTTATTTTATCACAAATAGGTCATAAATTCGAGGCAAATGAGACAATAAATCTAACATTAGAGCCTGGAATTTGGTAAGTTGTTTTTAATTTTGATATGTATATGTATGTATATGTATATTTTTTAATGCATTGTCTGAATGTTTTCATTTAAGTTGCCTTAATTAAAAAAAAACAAAAAAACAACAACAACAATTAAATGATTATTGAACAACATAAAAAAATGACGGTCGTTTAACGTTTTGGTTCGTTGAGAAAACGGATACCGATATTTATCTAATCGTTCAACGAGTTACACTGATGTAAAAAAAAAAAATTACAAAAGAGAAGAAAATTTGAGACATCCTTTTCAACATAAAACAAAAACGAATTGTATCAATAGTTTTGCTTGATAATGTTTTTCAATAAATACAGTTTAAATGAACACATGCCGTGACTCTGTCGATATAATAGCTAATCTATTAAAAAAATTGGCAAATAATGCTTGACACGGTACGATCTACTCTGTAAAACAAATAAATTTACTACAAATGAACCAAGGCGTAATTGGCATGAGATCATGACGATTATGCAATAGATATCAAATATATTGTACTGCGAAAGATTTATTTTTAACTTTTAAATGTTCGTTTAACTTTTACTTTTGATTATTGACCATTAAATTCTATTACAAACCTAAAATCATAGAAGAAAAAACCAAATTGGTCAGTTTTGTGTTCCCATGTTGTCTATTTACCGATTATGTTTAACCAACTTTCAATAGAAGTAAAGATATCGATCTATAGTTCACTTTTTTTTATGCACTCATATTGATCATTAACAAAAATAGAGTTTGAAACTATCATTTGAGTCGGTGAGAATGAGAGTGGTGTAAATCCACTTCACATTTTGATGCAAAATATCGTAAGTCCATAGCACGTATAGTGCCGTTACGGCAATTTGCATCAAAATGTGAAATATGGACTTACACCACTCTCATTCTCACCGGCTCATTTGTATATTGTATATACCTGAGTACCTTAGATTTTTTTTTAACAATTTATATTCTATTACCGTCAATGTCACACAAACTTATGTGCAGTTAAAAATTAATAATTAATATAAGTATACAAAATTTTATAATTTCTACGATTTTTTTTTTATTCGATATTCGTTATTGTGAAAATGTATTTTATTTATTCTCATACATGAAAACATGAATATTAAACATGAACATGCCTGCATTTTATGTTGTTTATTTATTTATTATTTATTTTTTCAAATTTAATATTGCGTGTCTAAACATTATAATAGCATTATTGTTAAATTTTTAACTTTATAAAATTTTCTATTTCTAATCATGCAAACAATGTTAATACTAAATATTTCAGCTATTATTTATTTCTATAAAACCGCAAGAAGTTATCAAGCAATCAAGCAACAAGCTTTTAAGAAGATAAATCTTTTGCTATTATAGATATTTATGGAATTCTTTCCCAATTTATTTCTTTTTATTCAATATAACATTTCTAGTTGATGAAGAATTAAGTATTAGAAGTGACACAAATATTAACAGGAACTTTCAGTAAATTTTAAACTCGACTTTATTCATTTGTTCAAAAAGTTAGGCATTTGCTATCTTAAATAATGTTGAATTAGATGAAAGTGCAATAGCAAACGTTAAAATCGATAGATTTTTCAAAAAAAAAAAAAAAACAGATTCCAACGATGTTCTTGGACAAATCTGTAGTTTTATGATTAAAATTTGTTATTGCATTAATGTGTTAATAAGAAACCATGAGAAACCCAATGATTTGTCCGAAAAAACCTTAGAAATCGGTGATTTTATTTTCGAAAAATCCATGGATTTTTACTAGTTTTGTTTAAAGTTACCAGTGGTAACTTACCACCCTAAGTGATAGAAAATTTATCAACGTGAATAATTTCCTTAAAAAATATACATCATAAATGTCACTAGCAATTATTGAAATAAATCGATAGAAATGACCCATATTCATTCAATTATTTATATGTAAAAAGAAATTAAATCAAGTATGTATAAGTATATGTTGTGTTAATTCAGTACCCTGTCACTCATGCAAATAAATATATTGCGTCGATTGAAGGGTCAAGACAACATCGTTAGTTAGATAACTGATGTAAATATTTCTCAAAAAAATTGCGTTGCTTAAAGCGGCTACTCCACATCAGAATGGAAAATATTGATCTGAAAGTGAATCATACTCAGATGCTTACTTTTACGAATTTATGTCGCGGATAAGTACGTTTTCTATTCTATCGACTACTTTATATAAGTGTTGAAAGTTTCAAAATTATTTTCTGATAAATAAATCTTTACTCTTTACACATATATAAAATTTGAATAACTAACGAATTTCAAAATTAACAGTTTACAATTTGACGTGGAGTAGAAGCTTAAGTCAGTTGAAAATCAATGAACTTCAATTAAATTTTTGTGTTCAACTTAGAAATTACACAATCAGTTTGACTACAGCAATTAGAAATTTTAGGTCTGAATTGAAAAAAAGAGAAGTTTTTCCATTAATGTTCTTTCTTGAAGAAATTTTAGTGCTTGATTATGAAGTAAATATTGATTTTGTAAGACAGCTGTTTTAAAACAAAATCTAGTAATCATTATTGGTGTTTGACGGAGATAAGAAGCTTACATAGAATTGAATTCATATATTCTTATCAATAAGGTGTAATGGGCAAATGAAATGACCAAGCATTATTTTTAATCACTTAATATAAATATGAGTTTGACAAAAAAAAAAAAAAGAATATTAAAGTAGACATTGTAAGCGATTTTCAATTGATAATCAGACTACAGACTTTGTAATTATCTTTAAAATCACTTATTTTCTATTAATTCGGAATTGATGTTCTGTGATAATGTTCAATCATTACATTTTACGTCATATTTACATTCTTACATTCTTGTATTCATAAAATCCACATTCAACGTTCAACGTAATAATATTTAATTATTTCAAGCAGAAATTAATAACAGTGTTAAAAAAGAAAAATGAATAAAAATGATTGCGGTTAGAAATGGTTTTTCTAATTTTAGTACTTAAATGTTTATGCATTTCATATCGGAAATGTGCGCGCGCTGGCTCATTCAATATAATCAATTTTAAGTAAGTGTAGGTAAGAATTCGAATAAAAAGTATTAAATACAATATAAATATACGTATATTTTCATGAAAAACAAAAATAAATTACAAGAATATATATATATATATAATTATATATATTTATGGATGAAGCGCTATCAAAGTAGCAAATTCTGAATTGCGCTAACATTATGATGATTATTAAATTAATATTATTAAAACGGGTACAATATTGATACTAAAATAAATTAATGTAAAATATTATTGTCTTTACGCTATATGTTTCTTCTTAATGCTGATAACAGAATGTAAGGTTGTTGATGTCAAACACTTTTTTCTTCTCCTATAAATAGAAAATAGAAAAATACATATAAATAAATAATAACAAAGTATATGGTTTTCTAACCATTCAATATAGCGACATATCGATCATCATTTTACGTACCCATTGTAATTAAAGGAAAATGAAATTTTTAAAATGAATTTTTATATATTATTGTATTATATATTTTTTTTACATCACTTTCTCAAAAATATCCAAAACAGTAGTCATGGGTTTTGGTTGAAATTTTATAAATTTAGATTTAGTTGTCACATAAATTTCACGATATTTATAGTATCGATACTTACCCTGATTTTGTGTTATCAATATAATATTGAACAGAGAAATGTGTCATAGAAAATATAATTAAAAAAAAAAAAGAGATGTTAACAAAGACCTCTGTTATGTAATTATAATCGTCATATTTTATCAATCACAATGAATCATCATTATGATTATGATGTTTCAGTCTTCGATGATCTATACTTATTTTGCTGTGTTAACATGATTGAAGTCAAACATGTGACTGAGAACAAACATTAATTTGGAAAATGTTTATACATCATTAGAAGCTAAAATATAATAAAGAATTAAAATTCATTAAGTATATTCTATAGTTTTACCAATCCAAAATTTAGACTATATATTGTTTGATTGAACCATAATTTATTAATATGCAATATGCTTAAGCCGAAACATCATTCGTCTGCTTTTTCAATCTTACGCTTAAAGATAACTAAAACCATAAGTATTGCCGGAATAAAATAATTTCTAAATTTAATAACAAATACAATTAACATGAGATAAGATACTGTAAATGATGTTGAAATTACTGCAGTAATTACGGCATTAATAGATTAACTGATTGGTTATTTTGTATGAAAGGCCATTTACAACAAAAAAAAAAAAAACTAACAAAAAAGTAAGAACTAAAAATGAAAGATGAGTAGTACACAGATAGCGGGAAATTTTTCACTTTTTTGCTTTAATTTCTTATTTTTCTGACTATCCAACCTACAGATTTTAATAATCACATAATCATACAATCTTAAGACTTTATTCACTAAATGCATATTTTAATTAAAACCATTTAAAGTATAAAAAAAATTCTGTTCAAAGTTGGAACAATTTGCGAACGTTTTCTGTATAAATGCAAATAAAAATAAAAAAAAAACAACAGACAAAAAAATATTTTTCTAAGAACGTGCAATAGAAACGCTAGTAGGTATATAGCGCGCGCTAGTCGAATTTTCATTTTACAATAGTTACAAAATTCAAAAAAATTATTTGTGTATCAAATAAAACATCAGAATTTCTCTTCAATTTTGATAATTTTTATGGTTGTACTAAGTATATAACTGACTTGATTGTGATAAGTGTTTTGATAAAATTAGTAGATAATATAATTGTGGGATAATCTTATCAATCAGAAAAAAAAAATATTTTTCATAATATTGGGATGATTCACATAAAGTTTCGTTTATTCAGTTTCCTTGGTTTTTTTTTTGTTTGTAACAATCTGCTTTATTAATTATTTGCTTTGTGTTCAAAGTACGATAAATCATTTATTTTGGCGTTATCTTTTCTGACCAAATATTGGCAGCTTTAAATTAGAGAAATTTTAACTAAACAAGTTTTATTATAATTGCTGTGTCATATTTGTAATAGGTTTAGATGGCGCCAGCTTCTATAAACCTAACGTTCGTTTGACAATAAAAACAATAACAAAGAGATGTAGAAAAGAATATTGAATGAGTAAAATTGCACCAAATGTGAAATATATATATAGTCACATCTTATTGTAAAAATATCAATTGAAGCATAAATAAATCTCGTCTAGAAAATACTAAGTCTAAGAAGATATAATCGGGATAAAAGACAATTAGTAGTTAAAATCCAATTTAAGATTTATTTTAAACATGATTCTGTCCTACAATAGAATATACCAATAATAATTGATTTAAATATTTTCTTTCTTTTACTTCATCTATTGGAACCATCTCAATATTTGATACGCCATTTTCCATAATCTTTCTTATAATTTAATAAACTAAAGTCATGAATTGTTGTATTCATGATTTTATTGAAAAACAATCTATCTTAGCAATGAAGAGATTTATGTGATTTATTTAAATAGAAAACAGGTACAACCCAATCTACCTACGTACTGTTGATAAGATATTTTATTATATTCGCTGTTTATTACTAATTTCAAAGTACGAGACAAGAACAAAAAAAATCTCCAGAAATAAAGCATGGTGTTATTGTTCGATTGTGATTGCATTGAAATATTATTTAGAAAAAAAAAAATTGTTTAAAGTATTTTTTCCATTTTTATATAATTCTTATGTATTTTTCGCTTATTGTTAAATGAAAATACTGGCGCGTACATTCAACAGCTAAAAAATATTCTACAATAATAATAATAATAATAATAATAATAATAATATTCTACTTGTTTACTTTAAGTATTTTCTTGTACGTGAGAGGCAATGATTATTTTCTCTAGACTAGAATTCATTTCAATTCCATATAGAAATAAATATAATATTTATATTTATTTTTATTTCATTTTCTCGATTGTGTTTATGGTTCATACACAACCAACTGTATGGTAATGTTACGGCCGCTTATCAGCAAAAATACACATTTTTTTTTCAATAGTTTTCTGAAATTTCATAAAATTGTATAACAAGTTTAAAATGTAATATAGAATATAGTACCTCAACCAAGTCAGTCAATAAATATTATATGTATGGTGTATGGTATAAATATATTTTAAGTACATCATAATTTTTGAGTAGCATAAATGTATTTACAAGTATATTATAATAATTATAAATAATATGACCGACCACAAATAATACGACACATCAGTTGAAAATATGGCTCTTCCATAATAATATTATTATTTTTTTTTATTTATTTCTGTATATGTAAATATTTTTATTATTTTGTTTCGATATAGTTGTATTGGTCATCAGTTTTCATGTTTAATTTGCATGTTATGAAAAATGTTTGTTCGAAATAATATTTAGTTTGGTTTTGATTTGTGATTGATTCGGATCGGTGAGCTATATTTTTACTCATATTTATACAGAAATAAAACATTAAAATAAAAAAAAAAAATTAAAAAAAAAAGTAACGAAGAAGTTAAACCAAAACTTTAAAATTTTAATAATAATATATAATAATAATAGAGAAGAAGTGAAAGACGTTTTTATTGTAAAATTTCTATTATGAAAATTGATATACGGTAGTGTGCGTGTGCTTTTTGTGTTTGTATGTCGCCAGTGATGCATATGAGTAAAGATTAGATAAATACAACGGTCCACCAAAGTCAGGTGCCTTCACTTTCGACAGCTTATACTGTATTTATTGTTGATACATATATTATAGTGTTCAAATAACAAACGACCCTTAAAATGAATTTTATAAATACTTGGCAATTGGCATTTATTCTAATTAAAAACATAAAGTGAAGCAAATAAATATTGCATGTCATATAAGTTTAGAAAATAGTGTGAAAAATTTGTTATTTTCATTTTGGTATATTTGCGTTTAAATAAAATTTGAAGCAAATTCTTATGGTTTTCCATTTCAATATTCTTTTGATTTGTTTGTTTTGAATTAATGTACTGAACGTGTTCGGTGCTTCTACTAACAAAAACTTTATAATTTATATTATATTATTTACAAATATATAGGTGAGTCAAAATATAATTGCGGCGTTATAATATGTAACCTGATCTATCTTTTATAGTATAACTAAACCAGCGCATGATATTTGCTAAATTATGTATTTGCTGAATTAAATATGTTTATTATACAAAAGAAAAAATAATAAATAAATAGATAAATAAATAAAATATGTAATAAGATTAAATAGAGGGCAAATTCAACCTCTAAAAAAAAAAGAAGAAGAAGAATAAAACACCTGTTTGAAATTTATATTACTGATACTGATTAATTTAAAAGGTGATGTTTTTAAAACTTAGGTTTTTGCCGGCGGCGCATACTCCACATTTACTTGATAACTGGAAATACTGTATTTGATATTTAATTCGTTTTGCTTTGCTATTTATTTATTATTTATTTTTTATTTTTTATAATTTATTTGCTTGTGACTATTTTTATCCAAATTATGCATAAATATTTATTAATATTTAATTAATTCTTAGCAGTATTATATACAGATTACATTCGCGATTGTCAATATTAATGAAAATCGAACGTTTATTGAACAATGTTTTAGTTCACTTGAATCTTACATATCATCGAATAAAATAATGTGAAAATAGATAAAAAAAAATTTGCTTATAAATTTACATCAACAGGTAATACCTAATAGCATTTTTATGAATATTAAGGGCTTTATTATTTTTAGTAATGACTTCTCGGTGCTATATTCCAATTACAAATTATAAATTTTAAACTTGCATAGTGAAAAAGAATATTTCATACTGTATCAGTGTTGTACCATATGGGCAATTCGTGCTTAGCCCGATGTATTTTTTAATAAAAATCATATTTTTGGCTTCAAATAGTATCTTTCTCAAGTTTTAGATAATACGATTTGCATACAGCGCGGTTTTTTTCGCTGATTATTTTCGCCGTTGTTTACAAGAAAAAAAATATTTTTGAATACAAAGAGTTTATCTTTTAAACATGAAACTTGGCTCTATTTTTTAGAAATACAAGAATTTTTGGTGGGAAATTGTGGCTAAATTTTTTATTGCCCGAGAAATAGGTGGCCGTTAGCAGAGATCAGTCGGGTATCCGAAATTCTTCATCGGATAACCCGTGACCGAAAGGTTAGGTCACTATCCGACCCAAAAATATAGTTTCGGGTCTGACCCGACCCGAAAGTTTTGGGTCGGATAATACCCGATCCGAAAGTTTCGGGTCGGGTCCGACGCGAAACTGCATTTTCGGTATTACGGATACCCGACTGATCTCTGCCCGTTAGCCTTAAACCAGTACACCACTGTACTGCAGTATGATGGCATATAAATATGAAAAGTGTATAGCATACATGTGCTTACAAGGTATATATTGAAACCTTTATACCTTTAAGTCTTATTAGCTTGTAAGCCCTTGTAAATCTACATAATTATAGTTAAATCATACCGTTTTAATGGTATAATTATAATATAATGTTCAAATTGTATACCCTTGTATGTTGTATGGTATAGATTTTTTACATTTCATGCCTCCACACGGTATGAAATTGCTAATTATTATTAAATTTTTTTACGCAAATGAATAACGTCGTTAAATTGAAATCTGATGGGCATAATAATTAGTTTATGTATGTAAAATGAAATTTATTATTGCCGGCACAGCTCCATTTTAAATAATTTAATTTAAAATCACATGAAATAAATATGATTTAAACAAACAAACAAAAAAATAGATTAAATTTTAACATGTTATCAAATTGTCTCATTGTTTTGCAATTTTATGCATTTTACTTTTAAATAGACTAGTTTTATGAACTTGTGCGCATAAATCATAAAAAAAATACATGTAGGTATAATTAAATGGAAACAATTGAAATAAAAGCGTGACCGAAATTTCTTTCAAATGCAATAAAAATAAAAATAAAAATACTGGTCAGTTTTTATATCAATCAACGAATTATTTTACGTTGACGAAATGGAAGTTAATTTGCAAAGCATTGATGATTGATTGGCAAGAGTTTTGTTTCGAATTCAACTTATTTTGAAGTAGACATAGTTAAAACAAATAATAATTCAAAGTTAAGGTTATTGTTCAATTTTCTCTTCTTATTTCTGGTTCGGCGAGTGCTTGGATTTTATATATGGAAAATAATATTAGAAAATATTTACGAGATTTGCTTTTCAGTACTTGCTTTTTAACATATTCTTCTTTATTCTCTTTCCAGCTCAATAGATGATGAAATTGATGGATTATGCATAGTAAGAGCAAGAGGTCTTCCATGGCAAAGTAGTGATCAAGATATTGCAAAATTCTTTCGAGGTCTCAATGTGGCCAAGTAAGTATATTTCAATGGCTCTTAGTTTAATTATATTGATAATTATTTTATAATATTAACAAAGAATATGTTCTTTGATATTAGTAGCAATCGGAGATTAAATCTAGAGAATATGACAATTAATCTTTTAAATTTATTCATATATATATTATTTATTTTGATTTTTGTGTAAATAAAAATAAGAAATATTTCAACTGTAAATACATTACTTCCATGCTACTTGCATCATCAAATAGAATGTAAAAGGTCAAATTGATATCAATTTAGCTTAACATACTGAATTATTATCATTTAAATTATTATTTATTATTATAAAAGAATAAATATGTCTTCGGTTTCTTTTTTACTTTCCTTTTTTTTTTTGTAATATAACATATTTAATTTAATGTTTTAAGTATTCTCATTATTTTTCTATTTGATATGGCAATCAACTTACGGCGTCGTCATGCTCAATTATAAAAGAAATAAAACTAAAATATAGTACATATGCGCTTTGATTCTATCGTAAATATTGCTTATTTAGCAGTTCATTTCAATTTATATTGATTAGTTTGGGAAGTGTCGAACATGACCATTCCATGTTATGACATTCTATATTATATTTTCTTCTGAATTTTAGAATGAAGTCATTTGAAAGGACTTTTAATAAAAATATTGCTTAGTGTTAAATGAATACTGTTGACATTTAAAGCAAAATAATTCGTTAATTACATGAATGATATTGTGTATGTAATACCGATCTTCCTAAATTATTTGCTACATCACATAAAATTTTCAAAAAATTAGGCTCTAATTACGTGAAATAGTTACGTCTTTTCTCAATTTATAAATATTATGCCTAATTACAAGCTAAATCGCCGCCATTTTGAATAAGTGGCTAAATTTATAGCGTGTGTAAAAACTAATCTCTTTGGTGAAAAAAAATGTTGAGGTTGCACTAATAACTTGACGCTAAATTTGCTTTGTATAAGTTTTAGAAAAGAGTAAGTACCAGAGGTCTACATGGACACAAAAAAGATGTCCATGAAAGAAAGTATTATGCATGTCCTTCCATGTTTATGAAAGAATTTGTTTCCATGTCTATGTCCATTATTATCATAAAGAATAAAGATATTAGAAAATGATTAAACAAAGTATTATAATAGTTAAAAATTCCTTCATTTAATAAAAATGCCTATTATAGAGCTTCAATCAATCGATTTATATAAAATAATCAAATGAAACATAAGATATAAAATTTTCATTTTATGTCAAAATCGAGATCAAAATTATTTTACTTGTCCACGTCCGTACATGTCCATTTATTTTGTCCATGTACATGCAGACAGACCTCTGGTAAGTACATAAATTGTATGTATCAAAATGTATCAAACATTAGCCTTTGTCTAAATATATTGAAATAACGGAAATAAGTTTAACCACCTCTATACGTGGCTAAATTAATTTAAATTTAGCCTCAATTTAGTAAGAAATTATAAATTCAGATACGGTCTTAGCAATCAGAAACATAATGGTATGGTACTACACCTCCATTTTATTACGTAAACGTTTTATTATAAGTAATCTATTTATTCAATCTTCTTACTATTTTTAATTCATTATCCCAACAGAGGTGGCGTAGCACTTTGTTTATCGCCACAAGGGCGTCGTAACGGTGAAGCTTTAGTACGTTTTATGTCACAAGAACACAGAGATATGGCACTAAAACGTCATAAACATCACATCGGTAATCGATATATTGAAGTTTACCGTGCATCTGGTGAAGATTTTTTAAATGTTGCTGGCGGTGCATCAAACGAGGCTCAAGCCTTTTTATCTAAAGGTGCTGAAGTTATAATTCGTATGCGTGGTTTACCGTATGATTGTACAGCAAAACAAGTTGTAAGTATTGTACCTACTAATTGTACCTATGCATTGTTGTTTTTCTTATCAATATTATTATTTTACAATAATGGGATTTGTATTATTTTTCTCTTATTTTAGTTGGATTTCTTTACAACGGGCAATGAACCGTGTAATGTTTTAGATGGTACGGATGGTATATTATTTGTTAAAAAACCAGATGGTCGAGCTACTGGTGATGCCTTTGTTCTATTTGCTGTTGAGACTGATGCACCAAAAGCATTGGCACGACACCGTGAATCAATTGGACAACGATATATTGAATTATTTCGATCAACAACAGCCGAAGTGCAACAGGTTAGTTAAAAAAAAAAATTATATAGAAAAAAAATGTCTAATAAGCAATTAATAAGTTTTGTGTAAAATAAAAATGCATTCACCTTAATGAAGGAAAGGATATTAAGATATATCGGTAAGATAAATAATAAGTTGTTTAGTTATATCAATGTGATGGTCACATATATTATAAATTAGAAGATGATTGTCTTTTTTTTTAAATTTTAAAATATATATATTGTTTTACTTTTTAATTTCCAATCGATTTGTAGGTACTTAATCGATCTATGGATCCAAAGACATATGAACCACTTCCACCACCATTAATAGCTCAACTTCCTCCTGTTCAATTGCCGTTGTTGCCACAAGTAAGTCAATAAAATGTTAATAGCGCATTTGTGATAAATCAGCACCAAATTTTATTTACTATCTGCATCTGATCAATTTTTTAATCATTAAATTTTTTCTTTTTTTTTCAGCATGTAATTACAAGCGGAACAGCTAAAAACTGTATACGATTACGTGGTCTACCATATGAAGCAAGAGTTGAACATATTTTACATTTTTTAGAAGATTTTGCAAACAATATTATATATCAAGGTGTTCATATGGTTTATAATGCTCAGGTATGCGAATGCGATTTATATTTTTAGGTTTAGCATATGGTTTTAGATGTCTGTGAAAATATTTGTTGTAGTTTTTAAAATATTTTTGTCTGTATTGTGTTTATGGGATTAATTGAACCGGTCTTAATATCAACAAACATTTAATGAAATATGCATTTACAATCAATAATAATAAATTAAATTACAATATCGTGCTGGTCACGCGTTATGTGAAAAGATTTGTTATTAATGAGGAGTTGCTAAAAGAAAATCCTGTTATATGTTTAAATAAGCAGCTATACAGAGTTATTTATTGATTATAAATGCATTTTTAAAAACTTATTATTTGAAATAACTTTAAAATTATTAAATTAAAATACAGCAAAATATATATATTTTCACAATAAAAGGGCCAACCAAGCGGTGAAGCTTTTATTCAAATGGATTCAGAAGAAGCAGCACGTTCATCGGCCCATCAAAAACACAATAAGTACATGGTGTTTGGAAAGAAATACCGTTACATTGAGGTGTTTCAATGTTCTGGCGATGATATGAATCTGGTACTTAACGGTGGTCTGCACTCACCAGCAAATCCAACAAAACCACCACTACTATCACCCGGTATGTTACCCCAAGCACAACAAGCGACTCAATCACTACCATCTCCTGGTCTTCCAATAACAGTTCCACCCCCACTAACTTTATCCATACCACCTCCAAATGCTGCTCTTATTGCACAGCAACAAGCCCAATTTATTGCCCAACAAAATTTAATTGCTCGACAACAAGCCGCGGCAGCTGCAAATGCTGCAGTCGCTAATCATAATACAGCGGCTCAAGCTGCTGAACAATCACAATATTATTTACCAAATTTTGCCCTTTTACCATCACCTACGGGTGTTCATCAGGGTCATGGTCAATCTCACTTAGGTTTACAGACATCGTCTGTTCATGCTGCTGCTGTAGCTGCTGCTTCTGTTGCAAATCATCAACCACAATTTTTATTCATGCAACGCCCTGCATTACAACATCCTGCACATATGTCATCTCAAATGGGACAAATGAATCAAATGAGTCAAATGAGTCAAATGAATCAAATGAATCAAATGAATCAAATGAATCAAATGAATCAAATGAATCAAATGACTCAAATGAGTCAAATGGGACAAATGATTCCAATGAGTTTTGTTCCATCACAATATCATCATCCCGCTTTATCACTTTTATCACCTCATCATCCTACTCAACATCAATCCCAATCCCAACACCACCATCATCATCAACAACAGCAACACCAGCACCAACAACAACAATTAACAAATTCATCGTTAGCGGCAGCGGCAGCAGCCGCAGCAGCTCATCATCCATTATCACATTATCAATTGCCTTCTGCTGCTAGTGCTGCATCAACTATGATGCAAGCAGCAAGCATTAAACGTAGTTATGAAAGTGCATTTCAGCAGGAACATGCAGCTGTTGCAGCTGCTAATGTAAGCGCTTCAAAGCGATTCTTTTCAAGACAACCAACTAATATTTATGCTCCATTCTATCCTCCAAATTTGTAAACTTGAAATCTTGTGAAATTCAGTTCAGATATTAGAAAACATCGTATTTATCATTATTAAATCTTTAACTCATTGACAAATATATTATTTATAATAATTAAACTATAATATTAGAAATGACGCACATCCAAAGTAGAGGCAACTATAACCTATCAACTTTTTGTACAATAGTTGATTTTAACTTTATTTGCCTTTAAATATAATTTAATGACATTAACAGAAAACAGATAGAATTCTTAATATATTTTCTCTTTTATTTATACTAATTATTTAGTAATTAATTATTTTATAGGTAGCTATTATTAATTCCATTACTAGGGACGAGCTTAAAAATAGACGTTATTCTTTTAAAAAGAGATGAAAAATTATAGTTAATTATTTATTTTAAGCGCGAAAAGAAAAATAAAAAAGTATGGAAGATAAAATCATAGGAAAAATAAGTATGAGGGAAACTAATACTTTTCGATGAACATTTATATAAAAGCTAAAAATATATTGTAAATATAAGCAATGAGATATATATATATATATATATAAATATATATACAGTAAAACCTCTCTAAGTGGGCATGCTGCGGTCGCACCCTAAGCTGCTCAGTTATGCGAGGTGCTCACTTATAG
>JAABKK020022507.1:0-17944 GCA_011634745.2 Catotricha subobsoleta | reverse complement strand
ACGCTGAGTAAGACGTCCCCCAAGATTAGCTAAAAACGCGCATGTACCACCCCCCTCCCCGGCGCATTTTGACAAATATGCAAAAACGGTTACATACGTGTCCAATTATTTTGAAAAATGAACATATCTTGAAATTTTGGTGCAAATCGGTAACTGTAGTGGTATTGCGATTTTTCCAAAATTTACCTATTTGAAAAAAACCTCCTCATATAATAATTAATCAACATAACATAGTTTGCAAGATAATTAAAAATGAGGCCTAATGTGGTCTTCGCGATTGCATTTTAAATTTCTTATTATTCACATATTGAAAGAATTTAATGTTTCATGACTTAATAATATTACGTAGGTATTCATCATGAAACAAGGAATATTCTAGTTTATATGAATTGACAATTTGAATATTTACATATACTCGTATGTATTCAGTTAAAATATAGGTTATTCAGTTCAAGAAGAATTGACTTAGAGAGTCATCAGATACTGCTAATCCACGAGAAGTAGTTTATTATCACCACGTATATACATTACAGGTGTAGAGTACGTGGGTACATTACGACTCATACAAGCATATACGACATTTCTGATTGTTGGGCTGTAGTGCTAATTGATGTTATACCATACTTTTCAAACAAGAGCTCAAAGAGTAAAATCATTCATGTTCGATCCAATGAAGAAACTTATTTTTAAAATACCATACTCGTCCAGTGCCCACAATTTTTTTTTTTTTTTTGAGGTTGAGGTTGAGGTCAGTCATAACCGATTTTGCTCTCCATAAGGCCTCGTTTTGAAAATAGAGTATATAAAAAATCAGCAATGCAGCTGAACAATTTTGTACTAAAACTTTTTATGGAGACTTTTTAGGGGTGGTATGATGTTACAGAAAATTTTTCGTCAAAAATAAATGAAATTCGGTCATAGATAATTTTTTTCTCTAAGTGGCTTCGTCTGTGAAATACCTAATAGCAATAAGAATAGTGGATCAGTTTTGACCCACTTGACACCTTATTCGTTAATTTTTTTTCGACATAGGGTAAGATTTAATTGACCAATATAACAAATGGAATTTAAACACAATCAAACCAACAAAAATTCAGTCATTAATTTACATAAAAATAATGTTGAAATAGAAAATAAAACCCGAATATAATTCAATTAACTAGTTTTTAATATTTAAACTATTTCAATAATAAAATATCATTGCAGAAAGAGAAATGTCGATAACATAATTTTATAATTTTATCCAAACTATATCAACTGCATCAACTGCATGAACTGCTAAATGCTATTAACCTAAATTTAATATAATCGATTCAAATTTAAAAAAAAAGAAGAAGAAAACAACAACAATATTAAAATAAAATAAATTTGATGGGATGGCGATCAATTTAATCATTTTCAACATCAAAGAATAATTTTATTTTTTTGTAAATTGAAAATAATAATAATAATAAAAAAAACGTTAATCACCATCATAATAATGACAATAACAACCAGTATAAAATACACAATCATAATAATAATCTACAATCAGGTCTAAAATGCAGATGGATTAACTTCCGTTTTTTTCTTTCTTTGTTTTGTTTTTTATTTTTTATTTTTTATATTTTAAACATATTTTTGTTGTTAGTACGTGTGTGACTATGAGTAATACCTTGTTAATAGCACCTGTGTTTCATATATATTTCATTTGTTTTGTCTGTGTATGCGTAACATTATCTATATATTGAGATGCATTTTAATAAAATTAAAAAAAAAAATCTATTCACTACGTATATCTACTCTTACTCGTACATATTAATTAGATTGCATTATCATTGAATCAAGCACATTAGTCACAGTTTGTGGTGTTAGGATAATTTTAATGTAAATATGAACGAGCACTTCAGTACCTAGATGTTTCATTAGATTTTTGCTGAATACATTTTTCTATTCGAAGATATTAAAAGACAATATATTTTTTAATAGAAATCGATAATCACTGGCTTACACGATTTTAATCAATAATCTGCGATGTTTGATTAATTTGAAAATTCGATTTGTTTTTCAACCTATCTTTTGCAAATTTGAAACTTAATTAATCGCATAATCACCATGAAAACACTATGACAGAATCAAACTAAAATATTTTTAATTTTAAAAATGGTAAATTTTATAAATAAAATGTTAAGATTTAATCTTTATGTTTTTCACATTTAAATAATCTAGTAACTAAAATTATGAGCATATCTGTCTTATGTTAGAATAATCTACTGAAAGCTAAATAAATCTTTTGCAATTTGTTTATTTTTGATTTTCAGTATGAAATATTTTACCTTCTCTACAACTTTTAGGTTCGTTCTGAATAAATATAAGTTTTCATTAAAATATAATTTGATTTGAGTGAATGATAAAGAGTCTAAATGGCACACTTCAATTCAAGTTCAATTTATATAGTTTTTGGATTATTTGTATAATCTTATCCTTATATAACAGATTAATTTGTCAATGTGAAAAAATTATTTTCATACCTTATGAATGAATGAATGATTTCAAGTTATAATCTAAAACGAAAACCTATATAACATAAATATACATGATTATGGTATGAATTATTTTTATGCCACAATGAGGTATTAACTATGGTATGAACCAAAATATACCTCGGAATTCATTGCGTATGAATGTCATACCTTCTCACACGGTATGAATATATTTTTTTCACAAGGAAATGTGATAAAAACAAAAAACCAAATAGATTATTCACTTAATAAGTTTCTAAACCTTACTAATATGATTTTTTTATTTTTGGTCAGTCGCTGTTAAAAAAAAATTTAAAATTTTTGATTAAAATTTTTCTAAAACAAATTACATAAGTTATTAATAACAAATGTCAAAAAGCAGGAACACAAGCAAAAAAGAATTAGAACTTTATACAAGAAAATGTTTGCGCGGGTTTTCAAAGAGACTTGATGTAAGCTAAGTGTGATAGGCTCCTATATGTATGCGTTCAGCTGAGCAGTTTTGCTGCATGAAAAATGGAACAAGAACACGTATATTTATAAGAAAAATGTATAGAAATCCAAGTACGCGACTTCTTATAGTACACCCAAAATACCTTTACACAGAATGCTACATAATATTATCATCATTGCGCGTCTAATGGAATACTGAGATTGAGAAACTCGCTCCAAAATAAAACCGGTTTATTTGCTTTCATATAACTACTTACTAATTCAAATTTGCCACAGCCAACAAGAAGAGAAGAACTTTTATATACATATTACTTAAATGGGAAGAATGAAGAAGAATATTTTTTTTTTTATTATTTTTTAAAGCCATACATAGAAATTTTGCTTTAAGGAAAATTGTATTTTGTATAATTTATGTTGTTGTTGTTGCTTTTTTCTTTTTTCTTTTTTTATCATCTTTTTTATGTACTGTAATGTTGATTACCTTCTTTGCAAAGTCTTAACTCTTAATTTAATGCAATTCGATGGTAAAATACCTGCATATGAATATAGTTAAAAAGTTTGAGGTTGCACATTGTTTTTGTTAAGTTGCTCATGGTCATCAGTACCAATTTATGTAGTTATATTTGCTAGTATCTCTTCTCTACCATTATTTGGTTTTGACTTTTTCTATTTCACTAGGAAATTCATATTAAAATAATTGAAAAATTGTCATTTAGTTTTGGTTACGAGACATAAGTTCTTTAAATATTTTAATATAAATTTAATTGCAGATTATTTCATTTTAAGTAGAAAATATTTTAAACCAAATATAAATTGTTGGGAAAAATTCAAGCTAGTTTAATTAGAGATGGTTGATGATTGTTCAAAATTAAATTCTGTATTTTATTTTCTATTTAAACAAAAACACAAAAAGCTCAATAAATACATTTTACAATAATATCGACCTCTTGTACTTACTTTATTTTCGCCTCAGTCCTCTTTGAATATACCACTGCATACTCAACATTATATGTGACTAAATATGTGGTGCTAAAAATGAATCGATACGAGTTTTTAAAACAACAAACGGAAGATAGAGCAGCCAATATAAGTAAAATAGAAATTAAAACGGGTAATCAAAAGAATATTTTTTTCATTTATTTTTCAGCTTTGGTTCAAAAGAAAAACAAAGAGATAAATTATTAAACCAAACCCAGTAGAACATGTGGTTTGAATAGTAGACCATCCATCCATTAAGATATTTTGGTTTTCATTTAAAAATATGTGTAGAACCAATCAGTTAGCAGGATATTTGCTTTTGCTGGGTTCAATTTATGTTATCACCATCAATCATCAATGAGATTTTTATATATGTATATTATTCTTTTTTATATACATTATTTGCATTTAAATGTTTTAAGGTATATTATTTTATGTCTCGTTTTAGTTATTAAATTTGAATATGTCTTATTTTAAATGTAATTTAAAATGCCGCGATGTTATGTTTACAATTTGCTATATACCATTTTAAAAGGCTATGCCTTAGCGATACATTATATTCATTTTAAAAATTTAAACGCCCACAAATATTAAATTTCTCTGATTGAAAAATATTTTATCCACCTTATTTTCGAAACCATCCGTAAATTTGATGGAATTGCCAAAAAAAAATGTGAATGAATTACTCGTCTAAATATTGAAATTAATAACATTACGTTTTACGTTTAAACAATTTTAATTTGTAATGCGTTAACTCATAATCCGTAAATCCGTAATCCGTTATCTGTTATCCATTATCGTGAATAATTGAATCACACAATTTAAAATTTTGTTCGTGTAAGTAATAATTTCTTGTAATGCATTACTTTTATATTGTGTTACTTACACCTCTGCATCACGAAAAGAAAAAAAAATGGCTAGCCAATCATGGTACAAATCAATGCAAAGACATCGAAGAATAAGATCGTTCCCAATAACATGTAAATTTAATTGCAGTCTAATTTTCATTAGCATTAATTTTTAAACTGTATTAGTCATAGACGTGCTCTTAAAGAAATCGATAAGAAAAACTCAAAATAGAAACCAGGTACCTATAAACATCATCCATTTATTATTATACATTATTACCATTCTGTTCCATTAAAATTCCTTATAAGTTCGTTGCGAATATCACTCTTTTCCGAAAAAAAAAAAATTATAATAGAATATTGTTTGTATGTATTAACTTCATCAATATAATATACATATATTAAATCGCATAAAGCATAGGTTATACATGAGTTCACATTGGATATTGGATAAGGTAGCATTATTTATATATACCTCATGTTTCATCAACCCAAATATAAAATATTTAAAGAGCACAATAGTGCAATTGATAGGCAGGCATACATTTAGTCACGTGTCATACGTAACGCATGCGATTATAAATGTAATGTATTTTTTTTTTGTGTGGTAGCTTTGGTGCAGAACACCAATTCTATTAAATAACGGATATTAAGGACGATCTGTCGAGAATGGGGATTCGCAAAATCATTTCGATATTTATCAAACTATTTACTTATTTATTAAATGAAATATTTGTGAATTTAGCTATTTTCAATGCTAAGCCAGTTTCTCAATACTATCGGGAAAAAAAATATAATATTATGAAAATAACTATAAATCAAGCTATTCCATCGTATCATTTATTTTTGTTTTTGGCTGAAGGTTTTTCTTTTTTTTTTTTAATGATAACGAAATGTATTATTTATAATTAGAAGCCATTAATTTTGATTATATGTGAACTGCTGGCTAGTTTGTTTCCCCTTTGTCGTATCTTATTTGAATTCTATTACCTTAGATTTTGGTTTATGGGAATATTATTTGTGTTTAATTATATTATTATAAGTACGTTGAATACATTGTCGAAAAGTATTTGTTGTCATTTTTTTTATACGCGTGTTCATTTGGCGCATAAACTCTGTTTAGATATTGAAGCTCATGAAGCGAAAGAGCACAGTTTTGTCCAGACTATTAGATTTTTTTTTTTTATTCAATCGATATGTTAAAACGAAAACCGTTGTCTTTATTTTTTAAGAATAATTTTTTCATTCACATTTTTGAGTCAATAATTTAAATTCGCAATCGCACTTCACTTGCAATAAGTAAGTCATTATTTTCACACAATAGATATCATTAGTAAAAAATAAGAAATAAACATAAATGTCGCCTGTATTTTATCGTCTTATACGATTACAAGATTTGTACTGTTTGTGCCTTGGTTTGAATTAGTAGCACTTAGCTAAGCAACGCTTATTCTTATTTTCTTTCTTTCTGAATGTCTTGAGTCTTAATTAATATTAATTTATTTCTTGTTTATTATATATATATAATTATGCGAATTGCTAATCTAATCATGGAATTCAATTAATTATATTCTAGCTAAGTATAAATTAATTGTAATGTGTTGCTTAGACAACAGCAAAAGTATAGAATCATCAGGTTGTTAAAAAAACAATAAACCTTGTGAAAAAGATGATAAACAAATAATTTCATGCTATACAGTGATATGAAATAGAAATACATAAAATTCATACTATGTATAATGAGATATGTATAAGGTATATTTTGGAACTTTAATACCATTATTATTCCTTGCAGAGGTATTAATTGTTCATACCATATTACGTTATAATTATGGTATGAAAGGACCAAAATATACCTTATTATGGTATGCATTTTATGTTATTCTTATCACTATATGGAATGAAATTATTTCTTAATAATTTATTTCACTATGGAATGCAAACAAAATTATGTATTTTTATTGTTCTTATGATTTGAGTATTGTTTCAGAACTTTGTTTTGACTATTTTTCATTTATCCAGTCAGTGAATAGATTATAAATATGCGTAATATTAATGAGAAGTTCTGAAAACTTCTTTTAGGTATTAATTTTAAATCAAGAAAAGATTTCAACTAAATTCTTATACCTATAATTAAATAAATCAACCGATCGATGCTTAAATTTAATTTTTGAATTCAAAATAAAGGCACCAGACCAATTGTAAATCAGTGAAGCTCATGAATAAAAAAATAGTAAGAAATTTCTGTGTATTTTGAATAGGAAGCAATTTCGAAAATCAAATGAGAAAACATAAATAAACAAACAAACAAATAAATAACGAATGAATTTGGCAGAATATTACGCTACTTGATCCTAAATTCAATAAAATAGGAAACAGATCAATTAAATAACTAATCTAATTTTATACTCGTGTAAATACACAATCAACGGCTCTTGCAAGTAATAACAATAATTTATGATTTACTATTTAATAGAAAATATGATTAAAAACAAAAAACAGAACAAAAAATTAAAATAAATAAATTGGAAAATATTGTAGTATAATAAGCATAATATTTTGCTGATAAAATATGTTAACGTTTGTCAATAATTTTTTAATTTTTTTTTTCTATTTATTTTCTTTTTTTTATGTGATACTTCAACTGATAACAACGAACATCACACACACTTCACTCATCAACTCATTCATCAATATAAAAATTAGATTGCCGTACTAAGGCATGTTGGGAACAACTGGTGGTAGGCGTTTTTTGGGACCATCTGGGTCGCAAACGCATCATCATCCACATCATAATTTTCATCATTTACCGCCATATCAGCCAGCAAATCTATGGCCAGCATCACCGACATTATCATCAACAACAGGAACTGCTGGTGGACGTGTTGCATCATTGGAATTTCAAACAAATGGAGAAGGTAGGTTTCTATAAATGATTGACTATTATTTAATTTAAATGATAATTGGTGGTTACGTGTGTGCATTATGTGGGATTATTTGTATAGAACAATGAACAATTTAGGAATAAACTGTGTAATTTATGTACTATATGTACAGTTGACATCCGTGACCAGACCACAAACAATAAAAGATGTAAAGGAATTTGGCTGCCCAATGAATTATAAGTTTAAATATATGTTGTTTACGAAGTCATTAAATAACCAAGACATATTTTCTTAGTTTCGTTTCTGACTGTACGAACATGAACAAATGCATAGGAAAAAAATTATATTTTATTTTTTCGTATTTAAATTATAATCGTGCCCTTGCATAATTTTATAATAAATTCATTTACGCATAATTCCTCTGGCTTAATTCCAATCGAGATTATCAAACTGCTACGATTGATATACAATGTGTCACATTTATTAGAAATAATTTGATGTTGTTTTGTTTATGATTTTTCAAATAATCCAATCAATAATCGTTATTTATTAATTAATTTGAAATTCCTCTATTTCATTAATAAATAAATAAATGCTTATTTTATTGAATTGACTTATATGCGACGAACAAATTGAATAAATAAATAAATTCAACTAAACTAAATAGATTTTTTTTCTTTATTATATTTGTTTTTTTTTTCTGAAATCTTAATAACGACATTCTTCATGCTTATTATACAATTTAATCGTGCAAGTAAATAACTTAATTCCGTATCACGTAAGCTTAGTGAGCATATATGATGACGTAATGTAGTGTTCTTTCACGTACAACACACAAAAAAATATATATATATTTTATATACGAGTATGTATGCGTTTGTGCGTTGCCGGTAAAAAATACAACTTTATTCCTTTGATGTACGGTTCTAAGATGTCATGTCTCCAATTTGAAAATCCTCGTTAAGTCACAGTTAATCTTCACGTGTATGAGTTTAGTTTAATTTTGCTTCTTCTTTTTTTTTTTCATTTTTTCGTCTGCTGTAGCAAATGATTTAACAGAAATTATGTTAACATTTTTATAAATATTCGTACTTAAGTTGTCTAAATTCGAAGATTGAATTATGTTCACATGGAGAGACACATTGCCTCAAACACTAAATCTACTTTGTTTAATTGACAAAATGTAAAGAGAAAAAAATTACATTCTATTTAATTTGAAAAGGGGAACGAACCATTTTGAAATAGATATGATTTCCAGGAAATTTGAATTTAAGCAAGATTTTTTTTTTTTTGTTGATCATGACGAAATATATCAAATAGATAGTTTTTTTTAAACTCGTTTAAGTATACTTACTTTAATTTTGAGCATTGAAAAAATTTCTCATTGGCTTACAATTTACAAAGTAGGCATCCTACCAACAAATAAATAAACATTTGGCATTAAATCGACACTCTGGTAAACTTCTCTATAAGCTACATTGAATTTACATGTAAACTGTATTTCACATCGCATCGAAAACAAAATGTGTTTTTTTCTTCTTTGTATATGTAATACAATAAATGCAAATGCAATAATTTGTATAGAATGGTGTCGTTCTATATACAAAATCAATAATATTCCAATTTAAATATGACCTAATTTTATGTTTTCTATTCTAGAACATACAGTCAAATCTAAATGTTATTAGGAGGAATAATACATTGATTTAGTTTGGTATATAACTGTTCCTGTTTTCAGATTCAATACATAAATTATTATAAACGGACAGAGTTGTATTAAGATTTTGTTAAGTATATGAATAGACACAAAATACATTTTTCGCTCCGAATTGTTTAAAATTATAAAGAATAAGATCGTATTTTTTTTTAATACCTATAGCTTAAAATATATAGGACGACTTTTTTCTTTTTTTTTTATATTTCCCTATTTACTCTGGATGTTGATTTGTTGCTGACAGATTTACGAACAGAACTTAATTGCGGTTCTGCAAACAAAACAAAAATTTTAAGTTAATTCAGAGCAAATGTAAAACATACAAAATACATATACATATAATGGCCTCATATAAACTATATTTTTATCGCCCCGTTTAGCGATAATATGCTTCAGCAAAGTTAATAGCGAACAAGCAAGCAAATATTACTTTTGTTGAAAGCATGTACACGGGGCAATGAAAATATAGTTTTTATTAGGCTGTAAGTAGAGCACGTAGCGCTTGAGTTATATGCAAAATATATGATCAAAATTAAAGCATTCTATCAAAAGTTATCCCAGAAAATCAATCCAAGCAAGAATAAACTACTGGTTAATCTGTCGCGATTTCATTTTGAACACTCCGGGATCAAGAGGAGAAGTAAAAAAAAGTAAAATGTAAAATGGCGATTGGGCAAGGATATAGCAATGGGTATATGTATTAAAGCTACACGGCCATTTGCATATAAAGCTAGAACTCGTACAATTAAAAACATCTCTACAACAATAAAAAGAAATATCCTTTCCAAATATTTGTATACAAAATATCTAGATTTAAGATTATTTTAATTCATTCGCATTATCCATTCATTTCTAGCACATTTCATGGGAATTTTTGAAATTTAGTTTGTGTATACTTTACTCATCTCATAACGTAGAGTTCAACACGAATAATAAATATTGAATTATAAATTATTTATCCAACACATGAAGCAACAATAGCAAACAACATAGATTATTGTGTTTTTATGTAAACATTAAATACTTGCTATTTGCAATTTAGTACAATTTTAATTAAGTTTTTATATTAAACATTTCAAGCTATTTCTTTGCGCAAATTAAAATTTAGTGCAATTTTTCAATTTGTCTAACAATGCATTATTCGCTAAATAAAAATTAAATGATTTTATTCAATCGTCATTCAAACAATCTAAACTTTAAACTTTAAATATAATTTCGAACAATATAATTAGCAAAGCGGTTAATGTTCAAACAAATGCAATTGTATAATGAAATGTGCGCTTGAATTATATTTTATATGCAAATTGTGACAAAGTACATATTCAAATATAGAAACAATTCAAACAAATTCTTAATTGGTTAGAAAAAAAAAAAATACAGAATAATTTAACTTGTTTTATTGTTTGCATTTTATTTAATATTTTTCACTTTTTCTAGTTCCATTCCATAAGAGATAAAAACAATATATATTATATTTAATATATATTTTACATTTGTTTTATACTTAAGTTAAGAAATTATTAATGCATGTGATTTTATCTGTAATAGAAAAAGGAAGGTTATTCAGATAACATTGTTAAAAATTGAGTCAACGCTATTAATTATAATGCAAAGAGTACAAAAGAAACGCATGGATGTCGGTATTTAAAATCAAAATGAACTGGACTTTTGAAAAAAAAAGAAAACATTTTTTCTCCAATACGGCAACTTCTTCAATTTTCAGCTTGAATGAAATAAATATTGATAATTAATTATAAGAGTTATTATAAGTTAAATTGTGCTGACATAAATTTTGTCAACGTATCAATTTACATTTCTCATTTTCTGTAAAGTTCTGAATTGAATTAGACAATCATTTTGATCGTAAACCGAACTCAGCTTCTAAACGGTAAAATTTTCTGTTTCTTCGTGTATGTTTCATGTTTTGCAAATTCTTTTAAATGCTATTGGTTCCAATCGGTCAACGATCCTAGATGCAGAGTTAGTAAAACTAGACCCACTATGTAATGGAACTGAGAGAAAATAGATTTGGAACCTTTTCAAACACTGTTAAGTATTGGGTATAAACTATATCAGAACGCAGTTGGTTCCTATATATATCTTGGAATCCCTAGTAGGGTATTCATTTTTTACGTTTCATACCTCTTATCGTATGAAAATAATACTATTTAGTCTATTTTTTCACAAGGAAATGTATTCTATTTCTCTTGGATAGTAGTTAAACTCAAAAGTGTATTCAATTGAAATGTAATGGCCAAGCAATTTCTGTGTATGAAAAATGCCATATGTTTTATTGTGCCGCATTAAATATAATTTCATAAAAATATGAGTGCACATAATCATTAGAGATTATAGATTTCAAATTAATATTTTATGTATTGTTGTTGATGTCGAGAATATAATAAATAATGAATGAATACTATGAGCGTGGGGGAACACGAATTAATGATTCGATCATTAATATTGCAGATGCAAACACAAAACAATCTATCCATATTCTGAAACGTACATTATACAAATATTCAATTATTAATTGTTAAATAGAAACACCCTCTTTGCATTTTCTTAATGGAAATCATAATGAGGAAGCATAACAAAGATATGTTTTAGAAATTTGGTAAATCAAACATACTTTTTAATTATGGTTATGGTTTCTTAAGGTGAGGGCAGTCATGGTTGCACAATTTATATATCGGAAGAACAAAAAAAAAATTCTATGTGGGAATTGAAATAATTTGAAAACCTTGAGTTATACGTAAAATAAATAGTAATCTGTGTAAGCTAATAGGAAATATTAAGAAATATTTTACAAATAATACTTACTTGAACGTCTCGTTCGAGCAAAAGAAAATAATACCTACGATAAAAAAAAATAGTTCGCGTTAAGAAAATTCTAATTATATTCTTTTTGGAATTAGGAAATTTGGCAATAATTTATGCCTATATTTGGTTCAGACTATACTTAGTCTCTATAGTTCACAGTTCATCATAAAACTGTGACCTTAAATCAAAATGCTTTTCTTCATTATTGATGATAGAATTCAGTCGATTAATTTTCGGTACGAATAGCACACGAACTTGTTGCTAATATCTACATGTTTGAGTGCTAAAAAAAAGAAAAATGTTGAATTAGAAAAATATTCATATTAACTTTCAAAAATAACACCAACAATTATCTAAACAAAAATAAAATTCTAAAAATCAAAGAATATTTATTTATGTCTATTTATTATAATATATAATTTTAAATTAGGCTATGATCCAATAAGGACTGGCTTATTTATTTTCTGTTTCTGTTTTCTATTTTTAAATTGATGACATAATTAGCGAAACATTTTATTTGCTGTAATATGTTTTTACCATTTTGTGTATAAAGCCAATTAATAAAAACTAGATACTTATAGAAAATACTAGTCAGCAAACAGCAGCACCAACTCAAATAGCAGAAAAAGTCCATTTTAATTAATTTTTTTCATGCTGTTTCTATTGCTGTTGCTGTTCTCTTTTTCACATTTTTATTTATTTACTTGATTTTTATAGTTTCATGATAAAAAAAAAAATAAAATAATAAAAAAAAATATATAAAATAAACTCCGTAAAATGTAGATTATATAAAAATAAAAAAATATTATAATAATTCATGAAATTTTGGTTGGGTGTTATTACGTTTGTTGTTGTATTTTAATTTTGTAAAATGATTTATTATGCATTGCTGCTGCTCGCTGCAACAACACAAAACACATAAAAAATTTATGAGCTCTTAAAAAAGCAGGCCTGTAAATGTACAGAAAAAGGCAAATAAACAACAACAAAGAATATAAAATAGAAGAAAAAAAAAGAAGAAAGAAGCTGGATTGTACAAGTGCGGTAAGTTATATGGTACAGGACTTTCTTCGTACATTCATTGTCTAAAAACAACTTGAAATTTAAATGGTTTATTAGTGAAATCAAACCAGTTTTAAATAAATCCGATGTTTTAGCAAATCCAACCTGGCTAACAATAAAGTTTTTATTTGCATTGAGAGTTCAAAAATTTCATTCGGTTAATGACATTTCTTATGGTGTAATCGATGTAACGTTTTATTTTGCAGTGAAACTTTTTCGCAAAATAGGTGCAAATTACATAGTTGCATGCATCCAATGAAGACAAGTTATCAACGTTTACCAAGCATTTTTTTTTGTTATTTCAGAATCTGAGTTACATGAAAACTTTGTCCGTATTCATGAATCAAATTCTTAACAATAAAAACACATTTTATTATTTTCCTATTGCTGAATTTAGAATGGTGCATTACACTAAATAATACATTTATTATAAATTCATGTAACCAGAATTCAAACTTAATTCCATTTTATAACTTCTTTTCAGTTTTCTCTGTATTATACATTTACATTTTATTATCAAGTTAAGACATAATAAAAAGCTATATAACGTAGTTACACGATACGGATTTTATTTAAAAACTTTTCGATAACACAAAATAAGTAAGTTTCAGAGTGTAACAAGAAAGATAGATGTATATATACAAAATTGTTGGTTTTTGGTAAATCGGGTACGGGGTACCGTACATTAAACGAAAATGTAGAATAAATTCCGAGAATACAATTATTCATATAACTTCTGGCATTAAAGTCATAAACCATCAGATAATATCAGCCCAAACGTTGTGCACCACCATATTTAAATCATGTAAAGCGATAGTTTAGCTTTTTAGTTAACATTACGGCAAGTAAATGCTGTTGAACATTGAAAAAGTACCTATTTAAAAAAAAAAAACTATTAAATATTTTTATGATATTGAAACGATGCTATTTATTATTTCTAGCCCTAAAACGGTGAATTTAAAGCAATATTTATTCGATTGACTTGACTTGATTACCTTAAGTTCGGTGTAGAGCATTGCAAAAATTGGTTGAAAAAATCGGTATATTTCAACAATTGCGAATGTGTTAGGATCAGCGTGAGGTAACGATTTTAACCAATGAGATGATTTTATTATATTGCAACCGTTTTTACAGCGCTATTTATGCAACGTTTCAAACCGAGACTTAGCGTCCAATCAATACAAATGTTTGCTTTTTCAGGTTTCCAATGGATTTAGTGATACAAAAAATGTACCAACATTTTCTATACAATACCAATTTTCAACGTACCACCACATTCAGCGAAAACTTTAATATCATTTTAAAATCACGACAAATTATATATCTATGTTGATGATATTCGGGTCTATTCAAACACAATAAATAAGTTGAAATAGTTTTTATTATAATCTACTCTTGTTTGCTATTCACGATGTACCTCCAGCCATCTTAAATTTTTGCTGCTATAAAATGGGTAAAATTATTTTGATATTTAATGCAATGGCTAATATTGTAAAATGTTCACAGCAGGGTGGTTATCATATCATTTGAACATATATACTTACCGTACAACTGTATATTAAACATAACAAGAGTATGGTAAAAATGTTTAAGGGTGAAAGTTTTGTATGCGCGTCGCTTAATTAGTTTTGCAATTAGTTGTGTAGACAAATTAATGCTTTTTTGTTTCTATATTGAAAATTGCAATATGTATAGTAAGTATATGGTGAATGTTTTGGTGAAATAAAGGCACTTTTAAATGTAATTATCAAAAATATTTTTCTATAATAATCATACGGTAGACGGGATCCGAACTATGGATAAAAACAATTTATATTTATAAATAATCTAACTCGACTCATAGGTGTGTATAAGATATTGTTATAGCTATATAGCTATAGTTGAAATATAAAGGGGGCGGATGTAATATAAATATTTTAAGATTAAAAGCTCACTACTCAACGTAAAAACTTCTACTGTTTGTAATCAATAGTAATAAATTTTATGGGCTAATATGAAATTTTGCACATTTGCACAAAATTTCACCACAGATATCTGTGCGCATGTTGTTATAATGTATGGTCATTTCCTTTCTACTAGCTAAAACGCTAGATAAATTTTTATTAAATATTATTTATTATTTCGGTTGAAAGTATTTTATTTGAAAATTGGCTACCAACCATTTATTTGATGTATTTTTAAGGTTTGAAACAACCAGCCCTGAGAGCATGTCAGAAAATAAAACAATATAGTTCGCACGTTCACGTTCAGTCCTAACTAATTTGTTTTATGCGATATTAAAACAATGCTGTTGGTTATTTCAAATAAAACATTTGAAATTAAATGGAAAAATATATATATAAAAGAATTAAATGAGAGCAAATGTTGCACTTGCTTATAAATCAAACAAAAGTGTTAGCGAAAAAAATATGTGAAGGATTATGACATAGGCGCCGACTACAGTATGGCGGCGAGGTCTGAACCCCACATACACAAAAACCTAATAGCTCAAGTATCATTTCGCCCCACATGTAGGAATAAAATAAATAAAAATAAAAGAAAATACTTTTTTAAATAGCTTAACTTTTTTTTATGATGGTGAAGGTACTACCTCCCCCTCCCCCTTAGAGTCCTCGGTTGTGAAGAATAGTAACTTATTTCAGTTTTCCAAAACTCATTTAGAGGACAGCACGAGTTTTTTTTTAGTACTTAAGTGGTTTACTAAAAAAAAAAGAAATTCAATGAGATTTTTGTTCTAGTAGGACCTTTTTTTTTGCTCTCACGATTTATTTTATTTATCAAAAAATATATTCAAATATTTTCTTCAAAAATGGCCCCACATACATTGCAACAAAGTCAATGTCTATGGATTATGAATCGGAATTGGTCGCCTTGATATTACAATGGTTTTACCTGCATGAACGATATTGCTTCACTTTAGAAAAAACTTATAATAACATAGCTTTAGAATTGTGATTTTTTTTTTAATTTGTTAAGTAAAAAAAAATAATTCTAAGGCATCTTCTACATTTTACAATGACGTAAGGTTTGTAAGGATTTTAACACAGACACGGCGTTTTAATGTTTGTAGCCTCTACAATAAAACAAAAAGCACACACATGACTGTGTTAAAAATCGTTAATAATTGTTAAAAATCTTACAAAGCTTACGTCATTGTAGAAGATGCTTAAAAGAAATGTTTAACTCTGTTGATGGATTCGAAGAATTTACATTTTATGAAATAAGTTCACAGTTTGTTCTCCATGCCCTAATTCACGTTCATTACAGACTTTGCTGTTAATAAATTTATGGTTTGGATGATTTAGGTTCTCTAATTTATTTACCACGATTTGGCAACATGATTTCAAAATAAATAAATAAATAAAATGTTCAAACAAATAAAATAAACGCGTTAACTTAATTTGCAGCATTCTTTTATTCTATATTAATGCATGAAAATAATAAAATATTATTTAAAACATTCTCAGTTAATTGGCTGATATTTTTAGTGTGAACATCAAAATAACAATAAAGTGTTTGTCCTCTCACAAAACTAGATACCTATATTTATTTAATTTAATATGCATACATGTATTTATAAAATAAAAGGTGTTTGAAATTGCGATACGCTAACTTATCTCAAAATTTATGAATTTGCGTTAATGCCATATAAATTATCATAGTCGAATATATTCAAATGTTAATAAAAAATATATTACGTTGGATAAATTAATTGTAATGTGCTTTTATTTATAATTTAAATGTTTTTTGTGGCAATTGATGCGAAGAACTCGACCTCTCATTATGCAAGTAAGTGGTGAAGCACATTCTTAAAGTCCACCACTCGTGACAAATAAATTATATTATTATATTCAAATTTTAATTTTGAATTTATTTTACAATTGGACATTTTCTGTGATCGTTAGTAAAGTTATATAAAATATATTTGCACATAAATTCTGTTAAATCATTTATAAAAAAGATTTACATATGATTTTATGATCAGTTAGAAATTCTAATATCAAGGCTAGTGAATTGTACTCATATACACTTGGCCAGTATAACCAGTTATTAAGGTGAGGGCATTCATATGTGCGCATTTATATAAATGTGTAATCGTAAACAGAGATTCTAAATGAAAATTGAAATAATCTTTAAATAGTGAATTATAAAATATAAGAAAAATCTATAGGATAGTGACTAAGTCTCCTTTTCTTTTTTTTTTTTAATTTTTGAAATATTTTAGCATTAAGCCATAGTGTCAGAGATAATCAAAAATTTCACTTCTGTGGATTTTAAATAGCAACATTTTCATGATTTTAACAACAGCGTAGACAAAAAGTTAAAATGTGCGGAAAGGGCAAGGTTTATTATGAGACCCCCACCCTAACGTTTTAAAACGTTCTTATTTGAAAAATAAAACAATATTATTTTTGCAATTTGTTTCAACGACAATGGAAAATTCGTTTACATTTTAGTGGCATTGCCTGTAACTTGCTACATTCAATAACTTATGACAATAAATTGCCGAAGGCAAATATTTATAGTTTTCTTTTCTTTTTTTTTTAATTCTTTTTTAGTTAACAGATGAAATAACGTAACTAAAATCTGGAATTCTGGCGTCCAGGCCCGTAGCTACGTACAGGCGAAGCCAGGCTTAGCCTGTTAGATTAATTGACAAGCCTGTCTCATCTCTCTCAT
>JAABKK020022496.1:0-17947 GCA_011634745.2 Catotricha subobsoleta | reverse complement strand
TTATCATTTTTTGTCTAGTCAAATCAAAAATATTTTAATTATTCAGAGCATATAACTAATAAAAGATATGATATTAAGTTGAATTTCAGTATTATAAGAATAGAACAGACACACATAATTTCAATTTCATTATAAAAACGTCTTCAGGAATTAATGAGGATGTTATTTTGATAAAAACGAAACTAAGCACGCGCTCAATATATACTTGAAAAATACGAGTGAAATCATTTTTTAATGATGATAATTGTCATTTTATTGATTTATTTATTTCTTATAATTATTATTGTATTCAGCGTATGTGTTTCTCCCACAATACAATAATGTTTGCCTTTGTGAGTTTGTTGTAGGACTTGAACACACATTTTTTACCCATCACCATACTTTTATTACGATTTATTGGTAAATAATATGAAATAACTTCTAACATTTCATTTCACACAAAATTCTCTACCTATATTATACAATAAATAATTCGAACATAACTTTTAAATAATTATATCGTTAATGATTATATAATGTTAAATATTGTTAGATTTCTTCGCTTCGTATTCAAACCAATAATAGCGAATAACAAACCCAATAAATAGAAAATCATTTGAAAGCACTGAAAGAAATTTATTTCACGGTAATAGCATAGTACAAGTACACATAGGGCGGTAAGCTTCAACTCGTGTAACCCACGAATCGCGGGTAACCCGAGCTTTTGATAAACATCAACTCGGCTAAACTTGACGAAACCACAGGATTCAAAGCTTGGGTTTCATGAAACCCTACTATTTAGATGGGTTTCATGAAACTCGTTCTTTGAAACCCAAGGTTTGGTCAAGTTTAACCGAATTGATGTTTGTCAAAAGCTCGGGTAACCCGAGATTCGTGGGTTACACTGGTTGAAGCTTACCGCCCATAGTATGAAACCTCTTTGAAAGCTGTGTCGCGATTTTATTAAGCTCGTTCTCTCATTTACTAATGATTTTCAGGGAGTTAAATGTCAAATTTATATTTTCTCGTTCTCTTTCTTATTCTTTTGTTTGCATGCATACGAGACATAAATAAAAATTTGACATAAATACCCGGAGAGAGCTTTATAAAAATGTGACACATTTTTCAATACAAAATCCAAAGAGGTTTCATACTATGTGCACTTGTACTATGGTAATAGACTATGGTGATATCATGGTAGTTTTTAAGCTTAAGTGTTCTAGGCAAACAATATTTACCTAGGATATTATGCTCAAAATCTACCATGAAATCACCCGGAAAACACTAAACAGAAGGCCTATCCGAAATGTACAACGTACAAGTACGCATTTTAAATTTTTAATAACTGTTGTGTAAGTAACACCGATATAACCACTCATTTTAAATTAGAAAATAATTAATTGCAGAGAATAATCAAAAATAACTTGTCAGAACCACACTGCTCGCGAGCAGACTTGATCACTTGTACAATTAAGTATGAATTTTGGACGGCGTTCTCCAGAGTGTTTAAAAGTGAAAAAGTACGCAGAAAAGAAAAGTATGCGAAATACGCATTTCAGGCAGCTTATTGAACAATTCTCTAGTGTGCATTTCGGACATTAAAAGTACATAATTAAAATCCATAATAATGAAGTATTTTGTATTTCGAATAGGCCTAGAATGTTTATTGGGAAAGTTGAATAGTTATTTTACATAATTTGATTGCAATACGAGACGAAATGCTGAATATTTTCGTACAACGAATTATAAATAATAATACAAAATAACTTTTATACATTTTTTTGTTTGTAAATTAATTTTGCAGTATGTGGTAGGTATTTGAAGTAACTATTTTCTTCTTTATCACTTTGAAAATGCGATATTAAATATTGTGATTAAATTAATTATCTGATGTTTATACAATGTGCGTAAGTTGATTTATAGATATGTTGATAAGGCGGCAATGCAATTCAGATGCGGTTTTATTTAGTTTTAGATCAAAAAACCTCTTATATTAAGAAATTAGTTAGTTAGTGATTTCCGCTTTATTTTATTTTTGAAAAGAGAAAGTAAAGCATTGATTTGTCGATTTTTTTTTGGTTTTTGATCACTCAACTTTTCTCTATCAAAATTAGGTTATTAGACGCAGAATCTCCGTCACTTGATAATATATAAGGTTTAGTTTTCGATCTCTTCTGTAGGCTCTTATCCGTAAATAGCAATATTATGAACGAACCAAAACCAAAACAATTATATTTTAAAGAAATGCGTATGATGTGTATCTACACGTGTAGTCGATATAAGCAATAGCTAATTACTCAATACATTCAGCAAAAAAAAAAAAAAAACAATTCCTTGAAATTTGTTTTCACTTGGTTTGTCTCAGAATTAGTGGTCTTCGATCTGTTATAGTCAGATTTAATTATGTGACCATATTTGTTAGACGCAGCATCGCATCGTCTAATGGAAATATATAGGTTATCATTTAACCCTCGGTGGCATTTCATATTTTTTTTTATATATTTTGGAAAATGGCTATAGAACGATTCTGAAGAGATTATTCATGGTTTGGCGTTGTTTTTACTTGCATATACCTATTTTTGTAGCGCTACCTACATACTTTATTCAACAAGCAAAAGAGACGCCACCATACATTTATATGCAAAACAACAAAAATTAAATGTCTAAGAATTATTCTATAATCTGGCTTAACATAACAATTCTAGTTAATTAATTGACATTTTTTGTTAACATTGTCTTTTTATATTTGCGTTTTCCCCGCGATGTTTATTTTATTTGATGGATTCATAATTAATTTGATTTTTTTTTGTTATTCTAATAACATATTCATTAATAAAAATATAATTCCTATATCTTCCAATTTTCTTGTTCATTTTGTCTAATTTTGTCGGTATTATTAAGTAATTGTTTGTTTTCTAAGTGTGACTCAAGTGAAGTAACTTAAGTCAAGTATGTTTAAAGTATTTGCTATCGAGCAAACAATTATATTATGAGAAATGTGAGGTAAACACACACACAAAAAAAAATTTATCTGAATTATTGTTTGTTTCTTCTATTTGTGTTTCAAGCCCATTTACGTTAGTTTACATAAAAAAATATTTATTTAGAAAAAGTACAATTATTAAAAATACTCACATTTTTATTTTTATTCTTTTCCTTTCAGCTGAAACAACGCTGCACGTTCCAACCGACGATGAGTTTTTAACGATGTTTCTGAGACCTTGCAAATATTATCCAAAAAGCGCATTCGAAAGAGTAATTAGAAATTAAATAATTTAATTTATTGTGAAAATATATTAATTTTTTTTTTCTTGGTTTTTGTTAGATAAAATCATTTTTCAAACTAAAACTTAAATTTGTCGCATTATTTGATGAGTTGCTACCAATAAATGTACGACACGTTTTTGAACAAGAACTTGTAAAATTAATACCGAAACGAGATCGAAATGGTTCACGTATTTTGTGGATTGAGGCTGGAAGTAAGTTTACTTAGTGTGAAACATTATAGCTTATCCAAGTGAAACAAAAAAAAAAAAAAATGTTTATTAAAATTTACTCATTTTGTCATATCAGAAAAATGGAAACCATCTGCATGCAGCCTAACCGATTTGTTTCGTGCTATTCAAGTAACCATTCAAGCATCAATGCTAGAACCAAAAACACAAATATGTGGCGGAATTGTTATATTCGATTTTGATGGTTTGTCTCTTACGCAAATTATGCAATTTACACCATCATTTGCGTCCATGATTCTACAATGGGTCCAGGTAAATATAAATTAATTTAAAAAAAATGATAATTTATTAAATTTAAAATCGTCCCTAAAAAAAACAAAAAAAAACTTTTATATTTTTTCAATCATAGGAAACATTATCGTTACGTTTAAAAGCAATACATATCGTTAACAATTCATATTTATTTAATATGCTGTTTGCCATATTTAAGCCATTCATTCAGGATAAACTTCGAAAGCGGGTAAGCATAAATTTGTCAATATGAATATAATGAACGTTTCCGAAACCTTTTACATCAATCACAATTGGCACTCAATTGCGAAGTGCGATTCGTAACTGTGGTTATGAGTATACACTTCGTTTGAAACTACACGTTTGACTGCTGTTTAAGCCCAAATGTGTGATAAGAAGGGTATAATAACGTTTGGAATGCAATTTCCAAAAAAAATGAAGGCAAACTGGGAGTGCGGTAGAGATTTCGGAAAACGTTCAAAGACAAAAACATCGAAAATAATTAATTGTTGCTAACTGGAAAAAAAAAATTACAATTATTTTTAGATTTTCTTTCATGGAAAAGATTTTAAAGCCATTAAAGCACAAATGGGAGTTGATTGCTTGCCCGCCAGATATGGTGGTAAAATAGATATTCCTGTAGGAACTGGTAGCGCTTTAGCTGATTTATTCCAATTATATACTAAAGAGTTTGAAAGTAAGTTTATTTAAAATCAACTAATTGGATATTTCATAGAAATTAATTAAACATCACTTTTATTTTCTATTTTCTTTTCAGTGGCAAATACATTTGGCTATAATACATCAAATTAATTTTAAGATAATTTAAGGCTGTGATATTATGGACACTTACGTAAAATTTATATTAGTTTTAGTTTTAGTTTTTGTTTTATAATTATTATTATTTTCTTTTTTTTTTTTTTTGTATATTGTTTTTCGGTTTAAAAGAAAAATCACATTTCTGGTAATAGAATAATTGTTTATGTAATTAAGAAGAAATAGCATCATTATATATAAAATCAATAAATTCCATTGATTTAATTTATACGTCAATTAGTTTTTTTTTTTCTTTATTTCTTTGTTAGTGCATTTTACTGAAACTATCAACTCCATTTTCAATTTAAATTCAAGGGTTTTTGACTGATTTAGAAAACAGCGCTTATGTTTTCTTAGTTGGTTTAGTTAGGAAAAGCCATATAGGGAAACCATATTATTCTGTAACGAAATCAATATATTTCCGATATAATTATTTCAAATTACTAATCATATCGTTGGGTGTAGTGTTGAATACAGATCACTTTTTTTGATGATCGGCATATTCTTCCCAAATCATTTGGCAACAAAGATGAATTCTACCTTAAGATGTGATCCTTATTGTAAAATTAGTTATTAATAATATAAGATATGCATGCATTCAAGAAAAGAATCGATGACCACAAGCTTTTTAATTTTCCAGAAAGAAAAAAAAGAGCGAGAAAAAAAAAATACTGGCCACGATATGATTAGAAATTTAAAATAATTATATTGGAAATATTTTTTCGTTACAGAATAATTTTGTTTCTCAGTGTTTCAGTGTTTGTTCACATGATTTTGTCTTTCGAAAAAAAATCATCTAAGATAATAAAAAATCATCTTTTCATTAATTTTAGATGACAATAAAAAATCTATCATCTTATTTTAGATGCAAAATTGTGATCTATTATTTGAAATGGTCCGAAAAGTTGACTTTAATCCTTTATCCTGCGTCAGTGAATCAATTTGACCCACTTTTACATGCTATAAGATGTATATAGTAACTGCGTAGACATTGGATTAGGGTTAATTTCATATTAAATTCAATGATGATATGCGTCATCTTTTGACCTCATCTTAAATGAAAATTAAAATTTAAAGATGATCATTTTTTATCTCATCTAAAGATTATTTTATAGATTACAATCTATCATATTCTTAGGTAAAAAAAAAAAAAAACATCTGGACGAATACTGTACCTTACTATAATGAGAAATACCATTTATTTTTTTATAAATTTATTTACCAAAATCAATATAAATTTCATGAAATTATTTTCTTAATTTAGCTAAATTGTAAGGAACTTTATCAATTACTATATAAAGAGTTAATGTAACTTAAGGTTATTAGTAGCTTAATTTAAATTGGCTTAGTTTTAAATTAATTGAATGTTTAAACCATGATTGGTCCTTAATAACAAATTAGTCTTAAACGATTGAAATTGACCAAAAATCAATGAGAAGATGAACAAATTTTTGAATATGGTGGTAGCTACCATTTGTAAATTATTCTATCTTTAATATTCTTCCCCCAAAATTGATAATGCAATGCTAGAGATGACATTTTTCTCTAATCAATATATCCCTGGAGTAGGATGTATCTATAGTACCTTTACAAAAAAAAAAATGTGTAAATTATTATGCCTTATACACAGATAGAAAAAAAAAATATTTATCTGTATTCCGCATAATATATATATTAGGGTGGTCCAAAATTTTTTGAAACCGTTTCGAAACCATTTTAAATATAAACCCTACTAATTATGAAACCGTTTCGAAACCTTTTTTGAAACCGTTTTAAATATAAACTCTACTAATTATGAAACCGTTTCTGAAACCATTTTGAAACCGTTTCGAAACGGTTTCAAAAAAGGTTTCAAAACGGTTTCGAAACGGTTTCAAAAAGGGTTTCGAAACCGTTTTTGAAACGGTTTCAAAAGGGTTTCGAAACGGTTTCAAAAAATTTTGGACCACCCTAATATATATAATAACATACATATACATATACATAATATGTATATTCAAATATATTTATGATATTTATATTATACATCGCTATATATGAAATATATTTTAACTATTTTACATGCAATATATATCTGTCGCAAATTGAATTATGTATAACTGCCGAACAATTTATTACACATATAAAATATACTAATGTGTGTTTTCTATAAATGCAAGAGAAATATTATATTTGGTTAAAATAATTTTTATTTGTGACAAATATGAAAATGATGTAAATACAAATATGTATTATATCTGTTAAATGTATAATATTCTAGATATACACTATAGAGATAAATGATGTTTCGAATCATGATTATAACTCTTAACTAGCCATTATAGCCAATCAGAACGTAGTTACCCTCGACACATTTAAGTTAATTAATGATTAACTCTATATTTGTATCCAATTATTCATAGTATAAATATGTTTATTAAAATTATAATATATATGTTAAGCATAGTACGTTTCAAACTTATTCTAATATATGCCAATATTAAATATTAAAATTACTGATTGCATAAGAAAACCAAAATCAATGTTATCGCGCTATACCCTGTTTTTGAGAAAATAATCTACAAAAAATGGCCTTGATCATTTATCATCAAAACGATCTGGAATCAGATTGCGATCTCTGATCTATTTTTAGACCAATTATAGATTATAACACTCAAAGCTTGGCCGTGCGCTTGGTCATGACAGGATCGTTCGATTCGGTCATGACCGAACCGAATTATCCGGTCAACCAAACCGGAAATTTCAAACATTTCAGAATTTTTGTATTTATAAAAAAAACTTCGTAAATCATAATCATTTTTTAATGTATGTTAAAATTAAATTCAACATACACCTACAATAATAAATAGAAAGAAAATATGCTCATCTCTGACACACTTACATTGATTGCTCATTGATTTGTTTTCTTTCTATTTATTATATTATTTTTCTTATTGATATTTGAATTCTGAAATGTTTGAAATATCTGGTCATGACCAGATTTCTCGGTTCGGTCATGACCGGTCCGAACGATCCGGTCATGACCGGACCGAATTTTTTCGGTCTTTCGGTTGACCGGCCAAGCTTTGTTAACACTGCCAATAGCATATCTATTAAAGTATTAAATGAACATATACATATATACATTTCGTATTTTAAAACCAACGTATTCAAATGATAATTGGACTTAATATCTTCCCCTCCAACTGTTGTATAACTCACATATTCCTTGATTCTGAATTTTAATCAGCTTTGTCTCATATTTTAGTTATGCATTTGAATACAATTTCTTTTCATACTATACATACACGAGTATTTATTTATCCAATTAGTACTTATGCACCATTTATAATTCTTGTCACAATAATAATATTATTGTCTCTCATTTATTTAATTGTTGTACTTATTTCAATGATATTTTATTATTTTCAAAAAATTAGATATAGACGATAAAATTGTGTATCAAATTACCATTTTAAGTTAATCAATTAAAATTCAATTTTGTTACTTTAAATTTGCATATAATTTATTACAAACGCCGTAGGTATTTGTATATCGTTTGATTTTCTATAATAAAATCTATTTTGTATAAAATTTACAGATAGGCGCAGATATAAATAATGATAGAAGTTTACGCGCTTAAAAAATGAATTGCACGCGTGCGCGGGCAGTTATATTATAACAGGTAAAAGCAATAATAAAAAAGAGTAGGCGCCAAAAATAGCACTAATAAGAAAAAAAAAAATTATGCATGATGCAAATACTGTCTATAATTTTATATTATTATTTTGTGCACATGGACATGCACTATCTTTGATTAATGATTTCTATAGAAAATGGGTTTTATCTTGTGACAAATGAGAGATAATTTTCGATATGGCTATTTAGAAGAAATATAAAATTTATGAAATATGAGTGCGAGTTAGTTAGAATAAGATATTATTTGGTGTGTTCCACCAAAGTTTTCTGTTTCAATTCAATCCAATTCCTATGCCAAAATTTTTAGTAATTAAATATGTATTTTTTTTTTTTATAAAGAACCATTCAGGCAATTGATATCAGATATATTCTTAAATTCTATAATAGTAACAAATAAATGCCAATATGTATTGTATAATTATTTTGTCTTTAAAGGCATATGATTCTTTCGCGTCTGTGACGCCAGTCTGACAATATTGTCAGGCTGTATAATGGATAAATGGAGTGTTTAGAGGATGTGGTGTGGTGGGTATTCTAAAAGTATTGTCAAGCTATGTCAGGCTGCCCCCTTTTAGGAGAAAATATGGTCAGGCTGGGGAACATGTCATGTTAATTTTTAAATTACAGTGCATATCTTTGTCAGGCTGTTCATTGGGGTATTAAATGGTTTATAGAAACGCTTGGCCAACCTAACAATATTGTCAAGCTATATCTGGTAGCCTTCATTGGGAAAAGGCTGGAGAAAATGAGACGCCAGCCTGACATTTTTTTATTTTGACAGGCTGGTGAATATGACGCGATTTTTTCCTATTATATTTCTTGGGTAAAATTGTCTGTAAGTATATAGAATTGTAGATTTTCGATACATATTATTATGTGTATTACTAATAAATAATTACTTACATTAATGACCAATATAAGGTCGATTTGAAAATGAAAATCACAAAAATTTGAATATTGGATAGTTTTGTTTTATTTATGCTATTACTCCGTGGCAGAATGGTGATCCTCTAGCTATTTAGCCATATTTTCATTTATTTCATTACTTTTTTTTTTTTACAGAACTATATTTTGAGATTCTAATTAGGTCTGTTTTGATCTGTAAGTATACAAGTACCGTCAGACGGTAAAAGCAGACCTTTACTAGGATGCCTATATATTTTGCCTGGGGTACGTGGTAGGAACTTATGTATGGTGCGTTTCAAAGATTATATAAAAACCAGGATAACTTTCTTCTGATAAGTTGGATAGAGTAGTGAAAATATGGAACTATGGTAGAAGACGTCTCATAAAGCATCGATTACGGACATCAAAAATGTAAAAAAAAAAAAAGAAATCTAATTTTAGGTCAGATTACGTCTCATTTTTAGTTCAAGTCGATTTCCATTCGGATGTATGTTTGCATTTTCAACGACTAATGGACTTCTATAATATCCTATGACTGCGAAAGTAGGTACTACGATTGCGAATGAAAATCGAATATAGTTTGGCTTAAAGATAAAAACTATTATTATTTACAGTTTTCTTTTTTATTATAACCCAATGTGAATTTAAAGCAATACTAAGGATGATTGTACTGAAATTAAAAAGATTTTATTCACCCTGTTTAAAAAGTCATCTCACGCACATTATCTTTAACAAAACACACAAAAAAAAAATTATTGTTATTATAAATTATAAATACCGTGTGTTGAACGTACAAATAATAATGAATATGCACTTTAGTGTAACATCGTCCTACACTTTCCGCCGCCACTGTTCTTTTTTTTTTATTCTCTACTTTTATGTTCTTATTTTGCTAGTTTGTTTAAATGCGTTTTATTCTACTATTAAGCATACACCATATTTGGTTATTACACTGGCATACATTTATGATTTTCTGTTAAATTTATGAAATAAGATGTTAATTTTTTTTTCTCTACATATTCGTAAAATACTATTTGCTGATATACGGTCATCATTCATCCGTCATCGCAACTAAAACTATTATTATTATTAAACTTATAAAACATTGGAATTGAATTTGCTAACTTGTTGTCTGAGAGAAAAGTCAATTTTTGTATGTGGGTTAATATATTGTTTGGGTGATGAAGACGATGATAATTTTGTTTTTTTTTTCTCATTTTTAATTTCTTGTACGGTTAAGGTGGATATACTTGAAGGTTTCTTATAAACATTTTATAGAAATATTATTTATAACACTGAATTTTCTGTTGATAGTAAACTGAGATTATTTAGGATTATGTCATGTATTTTAGATAGATAATTGGTTTGTAAATTCTAGAAAAGTTTAGAGAAATTAATATAATTGCGCACTTTGTCTAATAATTCATTGGCTGTATAGTTTCATTACATTCAGTTTTATTTATGATCAGTATCATATAATACGCTCACGCTTTTCTGGATTTACGGAATTCTTATTAGGCTGCTAAAGTATCGTAGTAAATGCGGTAATCATCTTTAAATATTTGTTTAAGTTTTATAGATTGTTAAATTACTGTTCAAGATTATTATTGTTATTTTCAATTAGTTAATGATTATCAGAGTAATATATTTTCTTTGATTTGGTGCTATGGGGGTTTACCTATAAGTTATTCCTAGCAATTCATAGACGGTTTTCAATAATGAACAGCTAATTCTCAAATTCATTCAAATGCGGACGCCAGGATGTGAACTGTTCATTTAGTAAGTACGATGCGGAGTACTTATAATAAATAATTTTTATTTCAATCGGTGATTAATATTCCGCACATTTTATCGAAGAGTCATTTGAATGGCAAGGAATGGGTCAAACTATGCGGATAATTATTAGTGAATGAACCGTTTTTGATTAAGTGGTGCGGATAATTAGTAATCGAAGCAGACACGATTGAAACAAATTTAAGCTGATTGCCTTTGCATCACACATATAAGCAAATACGAACAGTTCGTACGTATGAATTCGCAGACAGTGGTCTCGCCGTTAATAATGTTAAAAATATTACATATTAATTTAACAATAAAATAAATGATGATCACAGAGAGAATAACCGAACCGCAAATATAATCAGAATTATTACAGTCTAGTAATGTTCAGCATAATATCCATTTAAAATTAAGAAATTCAAGTAATTAATGTCCATGTTCTTGTTAAAGGTACTTCTACAGTAAACGATCGTAACTATAGTCAAAATCATACATGATTATTTTTATATGCACTAAATGCGGTATCGCAACCATGGTGAAAATCGTTTGCTAAACGATTCTGACTATGGTTACAATCGTTTACATCGTAAAGATGGTCACTTTAGATTGAAGAAGTACCTTAATACTTGTGCTATAAGTTAAAATGGCATAAGGCACAATGTTATTGCGAAGTTATAAACCGTATCTCCTCAAAGAAAATATTTTCATATTTTGATATTTACACCATCTATAATATTACAACACATCTATAAAATCAAAAAATGATTTTCTTCTTTTTTTTTGAGGAGATACGGTTTATAACTTCGCAATGACATTGTGCCTTATGCCATTTTTAACTTATAGTGGCAGAATATATTACAGCCTAAAAATTATATTCATGGACAATGAATAGATATTTTTCAAATGATTTTCACCGACAAACAGGTGATTCCTGCTAATGTAATAGTTCTAGTAAATAAAATACGAATAACTGAAATATAAATCCTAATACTGTTGTAATGAAAAATAAAAATACTGCACAAAATATATTCATATTCAATGAATAATTAACATCAATTGACTATGAGAGATAAAAGTTCACCGTATTGAATCAACAATATGATTCTAATTTTTATGCATTACATGTGAAACATGAAAGTGCATACTAGATTTGATTTTTTTTTCATTTTTTTTATTGTCTGTCCCCCCCTTGATCTCGGAAACTAGTGAACGGATGAAGATAAAACTTATACTATATTGTAGTGGTTTTTGTTTTGTGAGATCCAAGAACTTGGTCCAATCCCCTCAAAAAATTCACTATTTTCCAATTTTCTCTGGATTAAGTAATGGATCAAAACTAAAACCTATATATTTTGAACACAATTCTTAATTACAATACTTAATTCTGCGTGTGACAAATCGTCGATGATCAAAAAAAAAAAAAAATGATGAAAGAAAATGATTATAAGGCGTGTGTAGAAAATAAAGTAGTACAGCTTGTTTTAAAAGGCAGTAACGTGATGTGTTTTTATTGAACCAAAATGATTCATTATAGGAATCGATCAGCAAAAATTCTAATTGGTATTTTCAGTTAACATATCACATTGCTGTACTTGTTTCCATTTTTTTTCCTTGAATAATTAAATATTTAATACATCGATACATCACTTAATAAGTAACAAGTAACAATGTAATGCAAAAAAAAAAATAAGAAAATTAATTTAATCATAAATAATAACATTACAAAGATTTCCAACATAGCTTCAATATAATTAATGGATGAACTTCGGTTACATCTCCTCAAATACAAAAAGCATTGGAAAATCACAAATAAGCCATTCGTCATAAATAATACCCATATAAGAAATTTGTCATTGTGATGATGAACATAATAATCTCGAAATGATTGATTGTACTTAACCATACTACATATTATTATTATTTTTTTTTAATATATTTTAGTTTGATTTTTTCAGATGTTTTCTATGTAATAAATTAAAAGAATGAAAATACAATGTCGGATTGTTTTGGAACCCAGAACTCCATATTTTTTTAATTTAATATATATAAATAAGTACTTGTGCTCGTCTGCATCATTTTGAACTAAATAATATTACCCAGCCACTAATATAAATAAAAACGCCTAGGGAAGTGAAAACTACTCCAAATAACATTTGGTGAACATTAACAACATTAAAAGTGAACCATTTAAGTATAATATGAAAAATAGACAGAAATTTCTTTTTACCACACAACTTTTCTGACTTTAAGAGCAGCTAAATTTTCTAATAGAATTATTGTAATCGAAAGCTAGTCTGCTATTAGATTATTTATTGATATAATATGGCTAAAGCTAAACCAGATAAGCGTTCTTTTTTGCAAATGCATGTTACTGTGACAAATGACATTGCACACAAGCTTAGGGTAAGTTTCAAAATCGTAGGGTCTGATAGACACCCTCTAAGAAATTACCATCTCTTGATTGTGGTTAAAATAGTAACTCTTTTGTTTGTTGTTGAACAGATTACCTTTTTCCTCCACACCCCCGGAGATTGTTAAATTTTTTATTTTATATAGATATTGGAGGAAAATACAGTAAACTCTCTATTAGAGAACCAGCTCCGTTGCACATAAATTGGTTCACTTATAGGAATTGGTTATCTCTTATAGAGTGGTTCGTTCTATAATAGAATTTGATTTTACGAGATTGGTTCGCTTAAGAGAAACATATTTTTTTTTAATCAATACATATATTTAATACATACGTATTAATAATGATTAGAATTGTGATAAAATTATTACTTTGATATTACATACATATTAATTAATTGCTCTTTCTTATAATTGTGAATTTTCATGTTTCCAAAACAACAATAATCTATCATAGTGCGTTATACAGCCAATACAAAGTTCACGCGAAACGAAACATAAAAATGCTTAGGGAATCAACTAAACTATGTCCACTAGAAAACTGAAAGTTTCCATGTGGACTTAATAAGTTGTTCCTCTAAACATTTTTATGTTTCTTTTAACGCGAACTGTGTACTAGCTCTTAGATTATTTGTCATGTTTGAAAAAATATATGGTTCTCTAACGAAGTAAATGCGATATACAAAAAGTCAAAAATTAATAATTTGAACTTGTTCGCTTCGGAATGGAGAAAGTGGTTCTTTAACTGCTGGTGCATTTCTGCCCGTCGCACTTAAATTGGTTCACTTATAGATCATGGGTTTTAGTTTAAGTATTGACCACTCATGTCGTTAGTGTGTACTGGCAAAATCGTATTTGTTTCATAAAATCAATGAAGCAGAAAGAGAAAAGTAATGTTATTTTGCCAGTCTTCACTACCGCCTCTAGTGTAAGATGTACGACAACATTCAGTCAAAACATGATCTATAATGAGAAATAATTCGCTTAATCGGTTCTTTATTAGAGAGTTTACTGTACCCTAATAACAATTTTAAATTTGGGAATGTTTTGGGATTTTTCCCTAGGAATACTAAAGGAGCTGCTTCGGAACGATTTTGCCGATCCCCGGGCATTCCCGAGGAAAACAGAAATTCGCAGTCTTCCCCAGGGTTTCCCTAGGATTTCCCATAGAAAGACAAAATTATTGATTTCCCCAGGAACTCCCGGGGACCGGCAAAATCACTCCCATTCTTGGGAACGTTTCCGCTAGGGAATTCCCCAGGAATGACTTAGGAACGAGAATTGTTAATAGGGGTAGTATCTTTTTTCTTTTTTCTAAGAGTCGCATAGGGGTTTTTGGGTAGTAGTAGTAGTTGTATCTTTTTTCACATATTATCTACGTGGTCGAGTAAAATTAATACATTGCCTACATAATTATAAACTATGTACAAATAAAGTAATAATACTTGGTAACTGTTGACTTTAGTCAGCATCGATAATATTTTATACAAATATTAGACTCGGTAATGATGAATCATTTAATCATAATTGTGTATATTCAATATGCGTAATACTTTTAATAGATTTTCGGGATTTTCTTAAAATTGATTTGATTCGGTAGAGAATATTTTTAATATTATGAATATATATATAATATATATATATATATATTTTTCTTTGAATAATAATACGAACGAGTTTATAGCATTTCATTGCGAAAACACACATACACTGCACTCGAACATATAATTTTATTGCCGGCGCCTAACCAGAATTTAGTAAATAATAATATTATTTGAAGTCGATCAATATTATTACAAATTTCATGGTGATTTAGACATGTATTCATATGGTTATGACCACAGAGCAGTGTTCTGTATAACAAATATATAAATGTAAAATATACTTTTTACAAATGAATTGTGTTCGCATAACAATAAGATGTAGTCAATTTGATCCATTTTTTTTTTGCAAAACGTGTAAATTATGATTATATAATTAAAATTTTTGTGTAAGTTATTTACCTACATTTAAGAAATTGGTACTTTCGACGTATCTATTAAGATAAATGTTGACTAACTGAAATCTGAAATCATCTATATTAGTTTAATCGTTCTTTGATCACTAAAGAGTTTGAATTTATAATATTACTAAGTGGATACAACTCTCATATATAGCCAAAAACAGTCTTATTTATCATAAAATTTGAAATATCAATGTGTGCTTGTAATATAAGTTTTTATACCAACCGAAAATCTTAGATTCTTTTTGTTCTATTTGGTTGTAGCTTGTAGCATTTTAAACTAATTTTACAAAATGCAATGTAATTTTATTTTATATTCATCGTTAAAACAAATCTTCCTAGACAAATCAATGGCAAAACAAAAATGTCTTTTGTCTGCAAAATGAAAATTGAATTGAAAATGTCCATAAAAATCATGAGCTTTCAATAAAATAAACTCTTAACAAATTGCAGAGTACATAATATTTCTAACTTTTCTATGTTTGGTCATATATATTCTAATTATATATATTGTTATTTTGTACTCTCCCTGCATGTTATAAAAATCAAGGACAATCATTATCATATAATAAAATGTGTACCTATTTAAGTTTTTACCTACTTACAAGATATCGCATTACGTCGTTCCCGTTCGCATGTAAACAATAATAAAAATAACAATAATAAAATAACCGAAATCAAATCACCGCACATCATATCCATCCTATCATCATAACAATATAATAGTTAAGTTTAGTTGCAGACTACATCACATATCAGAAATGTGAAATTATATTTTTACCCAGTAAGTATACCGCAGTACCATATGAATGAATTATACATATATAATATTCTATAGGTATAATAAAATTGTATAAAAAAACTATAGCAAACTCTTTAAATTCAACAAACAACATCCCGAAAAATATAATATAATTTTCATATTATTGAGACTAAATACATATTACTTTAGCTGATTTGAAGAGCTCTCTCTATTCATTTGTATTTTACCATTTGTTGGGTGAACATATCAGACGCAATTTTATTTTTTTTATTTGCAAGTACGAATTTATAAAATTTAACTTCGTTGGTCGGTTATATTTAAATCAGTGTGAATTACTGTTTCTTAAGAGAATTTTTAAAAGAAAACAATGTAAGGATTGTGTGTATTTTTTTTTTTTTTTTAATGTGCATAATTTCATGGATATTAAAGTTAAAAGACGACGTTTTTTTTTTTTAAATCTGTGAGAAAAATCAAAGTAGGAAGTTTGTGGAGAATAATTTTCTAAAATTCATAAAAAAACATAAGCACTTATTTTCATAATTGAAACATTTAAATATAATTCTAGTTTCTAGTGCAGAAATTTTCATTGAATTTTTCACTTTTTAACACAAAATTAAAATTTAAATTGATGCAGTTAGTTTTTTTTACACAATTAGCTGAACATAACAATTATGTGAATATTCAAGTGTCCCAATTAATTAGTTGACAGTTTTAAAGAGTACCATTTGCGTTAAATACGAAAAATTGATTACATTAATTACAAACGAGCTATAATCAATTTAAAATATAATAGTAATCAATATGTAATTGTTTATCGAAATTTATAACAAAAAAAAAAATTCTTATGCGTATTTCTAAAAGACGTATAGTGTTTATTTACCGCCCATATAAAAACTATATAAATATTGTATCGAATCGGTACGTGATGTGCTGTTAACCAATTTTACACTCTTTACGTGTTTTTATGAATGAAATCCAATACTAAGATCCAACCAATTGGATTTATAATCCACTATAACCATTAGGGTGACCATTTTTCTGTATGGAAACAAAAACAAAGTTTAACAATTTTCAGATGGCTTTTGCTGGTCATTCGATTTCTTAGCGAGAACATTAAAAAAAAAAAATCTTGGAGTTTCATTGTAAACTAAATGAATTATGAACTATGAATGATTTACCCCGCGTGAAACTTTTTCTTATTACAAACTTATAGAATATTTATGTAAAATTTTGAAATTTCAAAAAATTCGACATCACATTTCGATATGGAAGCTGTGTTCCATTTAAAACTTTCAACTATTTTATACTTTTTTTTCTCTTTAAATTACAATTAATTACAGCTTTGACGACGTCTATAGGAAAGTTTTAGAGGGCGGAGGGGCTAATAAAAATCTATAATTGAAATGATCTAAAATTTGTCTAAATAACAATTTTATAGCAATTACCTTAAATGAAAGGTATTTTTCTTACGAATTCAACACAAAAGATCGTTTGGAAAAATATTGTTAAGTTCTCGAACTTGTAGTCAATAGAGTCTAGCTGATTTTTCCATAGAAAATAAATTTATTATTTTTATCAATCGCATCTTAATAAAATAATTCAAAATGTATCTTAAATGCAAATCTTTTTACTTTTTAAAAGTTAAGATGATTTATGTAAAAAAATATTGTTTGATACAATTAAAATAAATTAATTGGCACTCAAGAATGAATCAATATTTTTCCAAACGATCTTTTCCATTCAACTCATTATAAAAATACCTTTAGACTATAGTTTTATACAGAGATGGGATTATTTGAAATACGTATTTAAAATACATTTTGTATTTCAAATACAAAATACAAAATACATATGATATGTGATGTATTT